>JBBHKE010001856.1:783213-797696 GCA_037447655.1 Zygnema cylindricum | reverse complement strand
GCTACGGGAAATTTTGGAAGCAAGTGTTTGGGTGAGAGAAAAGACTAAAGAAAAGCCTTCAGCATCTGTTTCGGATTCCACACCATATTTTCCTAGTGATATTTCCGAAATAGAGAGAAGTCAGACGTACAGTGTCAAGCAAGTTGAGCTTGAGTTAGTTTTTTTTGAGATCCACGAAGATGTTCGGAAGCAGAAAAGAAACCATGACCCTGGTGGTGTTTGGTGGAGTAATGCAAAGTTCGGAATATCAGCAGCTTGTAAATACACAATGTCACAATTCGTCGATACGGATCTGGCAAAAGATCTTTTTAATGGAAAAGTATGGAATACGTCTGTTTCGTTGTGTGCTGGAGACCTTGTTTGTCTCATCCTCAAGTCTTTTTCTAAGAAAGAGTTGACAGCGGCAGATATATATTACAGGGGGATTAAAGTGATTGTCTTAAGTTATGACAAAAGCAAAAACGAGTGTGCGCTCTCTGTGACAACGGAAATGGGAAATCACAGTTGGCTAATAACGAGTCTGGACTTTTTGGTTGATTTGAAGTCCGTGAAGATTGTCGATGGAAAGATGAAGGTGAAAATTTGTAAGGAAGTTCACAAAGAAGTCCCTCAAATAGTGGAAGGTAAGACAGTAGAGAGTTCGAAGCAGGCAGATCATGCAGCAGTGCATTGTCCAAAAAAAGCATCTGTCGTTCAAATTTGGAAAAATGGGCAGTGGAATATGGCTTTCCGACTCATACAAGATGGAAGTAAACTGAGAATTGAGAAAGTTCAAGGAGATTTCCTGGGTAAAGATGAAACAGTCTACGATTGGAATCTTCCTGAATTTTTCCTGACAAAAGAATGCAAGTACAAACCTACAAGTTTTATGGGGCAATTGCAGGCTGTTGGCTTAGTGTCGAAAAAGTTACGGAGAAAATGTGTTACTATGCGAGTCGGTCATTTTCTCGGCCTCGTTTTTTGGAATATGTCGTCTGTTTCTTCTGGTCTTGTAGCTATACTGGACTTTGATGACGGAGTTTTGGAACTGCGATGTGACCAGGACTTCAGTTTCGATAGGGATTCTAATGTGGCTTGTGACCTATGGAAAATGCAGTACGATAGGGAACTTGAAGGGTGGATGCGTAAACTGGTTTATGTCGCATCTGTATGTGATAGGCCAGTTGAACTGAAAACACTTAGTCAGTTAGTCCCAAGAGGGATTTCCAGAAAACAATGGTTCATTGACATTTGT
Source organism: Zygnema cylindricum (assembly GCA_037447655.1). NCBI lineage: Eukaryota > Viridiplantae > Streptophyta > Zygnematophyceae > Zygnematales > Zygnemataceae > Zygnema > Zygnema cylindricum. The sequence goes on along the minus strand of JBBHKE010001856.1, from coordinate 796,462 downwards.
AAGGAAGGACAATGGAGAACTGCTTTTCGGCTGCAGGAACAAGGAAACAAGTTATTGCTGGAAAGAGGCGATTTTGAGGTTATGAGAAAACCTGGAAAACCTTATGATTGGATAATTACTGGATTTGCTTTAACGGAATGTTCTCGCGAGGATTCGACCTTCATCGGCAAGTCATTGACGAAAAAAGTTCTGGATGGAAATAATCGAAGAAAATGTGCTCTTATGAAACTAGGTCACCTTGTCGGGCTCCTGTACTGGTCACTTCCATCCTCCTGGACAGGCGTGGTGGCAAAACAAAACTTAAATGAGGGAGTCATGGAATTATCTTGTGACGTAGAAATGTCCCTAGAAGTGTATCTCAGAGTATGGAAAATGAGATATCCTGACGAAATCCATAGGTACTTAAGCAGAGAGGTTAGTGTGCTGTCTCTGTAGGAAAGCTGAAAGGAGAATATTAAAATAATGCAAAGTTTGAGGCGTGGAAGAAAGTGTATCAGTTTGAGTCTGAGTATTGGATAGGCAGAAAACGGGCACTAAATATTTGATAGTGGATTATGCATGTGATTTAGCAGCTTCATAAATTGTTTACGATTAATATTCAGGTTATAATATTGAACACTGACCTTGCAATGCTGAGAAATATTTAACTTCCAAATTTGCAAAAAAAATTGCACTTTTTTTTTGGGGGGGAAAATCGGAAACTGAACATTTAAATTTTGGCATTATGGGATTACGGAAAAAAAAAGTGCAGGCTACTATTGTTGGGAATTGACCAACTTTTGTCATCGCTCAGAACTTTCTGAAATCCGTAAGTGGCTTTTAATTTATGTGTAATTATGAGTGAGTTATAAGGCAAATTCTATATCCACACCATCCATTTTCGAACTACACCCAGTGACCTTGTTGTTTATTCAGACAAGCGTAACCGAACGTCACAATCTATCTTGAACACACTTTGGGGCGGGAAGGGCTGAACACGAGGGAGGATAGGAGGAAAGGGAAGGGGTAAGAGATTGGGAGGAAGGGAAAGGTGTAAGCGTGTGGGAGGAAGGGAAAAGTGTTAGAGTGTAGGAGGAAGAGGAAGAAGTAATATTTATTGGAATTCGACATTCCACTCTACAAGTTCCACATACCGACTTAGATGGTGGAGTCATGGAATTATTTTGTGACGTAGAAATGTCCCTGGAGGTGTATCTCAGAGTATGGATAATGAGTTATCCTGATGAGATTCACAGTTATTTGAACAGAGAGGTCAGTGTGATGTCTCCGTAGGAAAGGTGAAAGGAGAATATTAAATCTATGCAAAGTTTGAGGCGTGGAAGAAAGTACGTCTGTCTAAATCTGAGTTGCGAATAGGCAGAAAACGGACACTGGATATTTGACAGTGGATTATACAGGTTATTTATTAGTTTAATTTCTTTATTGTCACTTAACATTGAGGTTAAAACATTGATTATAGGTAGGTGCCAGGTTTAGAACATTCGGCTTTCAAAAAATACCAGGAAACTATTTTTAGGATACCTTTGGACATTGACCTTGCAATGTTGAGCAATATTTAACTTCAAAGTTGCGTGGAAAAAATTGGAAACTGAACAATTAAATTTTGGCTATATGGGATTTAGGAAAAAAAAAATTGCAGGCTACAATTGGTTGGGCTTTGACCAACTTTTGTCATCAATCAGAACTTTCTGAAATCCGAAAATGACTTTTAATTCATGTGTAATATTTAAGGCAAATTATGTATCCAAACCATCTTTTTCGAATCACATTCGGTGACCATGTTGTTAATTCAGACACGCGCCACCGAACGTCACAATCTATCTTGGCACATTTTGGGCCAGGGAGGGTTAAACTGAGGGAGGAAGAGTTAGATGTAGGGGTAAGAGTTTAAGGGGATTGGGAAGGGGTAAGAGAGTGGAAGGAAGGGAAAGGTGTAAGCGCGTTGGAAGTTGGGAAAAGGTTCAGAGCATAGGAGGAAGGAGAAGAACTAAAACTGTGGGAGGAAGGAGAAGGGTAAAACTGTGGGAGGAAGGGGAATGGGTAAAACTGTGGGAGGAAGGGGAAGGGGTAAAACTGTGGGATAAAACTGTGGGAGGAAGTGGAAGGGTTAAAACTGTGGGAGGAAGGGGAAAGGGTAAAACTAAAGGAGGAAGGGGAAGGGGTAAAACTGTGGGAGGAAGGGGAAGAGGTAAAACTGTGAGAGGAAGGGGAAGGGGTAAAACTGTGGGGGGAAGGGGAAAAGGTAAAACTGTGGGAGGAAGGAGAAGGGGTAAAACTGTGGGATAAAATCGTGGAAGAAAGGGGAAGGGGTAAAAATGTGGGAGGAAGGGGATGGGGTAAAACTGTGGGAGGAAGGGGAAGGGATAAAACTGTGGGAGGAAGGGGAAGGGGTAAAACTGTGGGAGGAAGGGGAAGGGGTAAAACTATGGGAGGAAGGGGAAGGGGTAAAACTGTGGGATAAAACAGTGGGAGGAAGTGGAAGGGAAAAACTGTGGGAGGAAGTGGAAGGGGTAAAACTGTGGGAGGAAGGGGAAGAGGTAAAACTGTGGGAGGAAGTGGAAGGGGTAAAACTGTGGGAGGACGGAGAAGGGGAAAAACTACGGGAGGAAGGGGAAGGGGTAAAACTGTGTAAGGAAGGGGAAGGGGTAACACTGTGGGAGGAAGTGGAAGGGATTAAACTGTGGGAGGAAGGGGAAGGGGTAAAACTGTGGGAGGAATGGGAAGGGGTAAAACTGTGGGATAAAACTCTGGGAGGAAGGGAAGGGGTAAAACTTTGGGAAGAAGGAGAAGGGGAAAAACTGTGGGAGGAAGGGGAAGGGGTAAAACTTTAAGAGGAAGGAGAAGGGGTAAAACTGTGGAAAGAGAAGGGGTAAAACTGTGGGAGGAAGGGGAAAGGGTAAAACTGTGGGAGGGGGGGGAAGAGGTAAAACTATGGGGGGATGGGGAAGGGGTAAAACTGTGGGAGGAAGGGGAAGGGGTAAAAGTGTTGGATAAATTGAGAGAAGAAGTGGAAGGGGTAAAACTGTGAGAGGAAGGGGAAGGGGTAAGACTGCGAGGGGAAGGGGAAGGGGTAAAGCAGTGGGAGGAAGGGGAAAGGGTAAAACTGTGGGAGGAAGGAGAAGGGGTAAAACAGTGGGAGGAAAGGGAAGGGGTAAATCTGTGGAAGGAAGGGGAAGGGGTAAAACTATGGGAGGAAGGAGAAGGGGTAAAATAGTGGAAAGAGAAGGGGTAAAACTGTGGGAGGAAGGGGAAAGGGTAAAACCGTGGTAGGAAGGGGAAGGGATAAAACTCAGGGAGGAAGGGGAAGGGGTAAAACTGTGGGATAACACTGTGGAAGGAAGTGGAAGGGGTAAAACAATGGGAGGAAGTTCAAGGGGTAAATCTGTGGGAGGAAGGAGAAGGGGCAAAACTTTGAGAGGATGGGGAAGGGATAAAACTGTGGGAGGAAGGGGAAGGGGTAAAACAATATGGCAAAGGGGAAGGGGTAAATTTGTGGGAGGAAGGGGAAGGGGAAAAACTTTGGGAAGAAGGAGAAGAGGTAAAATTGTGGGAGGAAGGGGAAGGGGTAAAATTGTGGGAGGAAAGGGAAGGGGTAAAACTGTGTGAGGAAGAAGAAGGGGAAAAACCCTGGGAGTAAGGAGAAGGGGTCAAACTGTGGGAGGAAGGGGAAGGGGTAAAGCTGTGGGAGGAAGTGGAAGGGGTAAAATTGTGGGAGGAAGGAGAAGGGGTAAAACTGTGGGAGGAAGTGGAAGGGCTAAAACTGTGGGAGGAAGGAGAAGGGGTAAAAAGGTGGGAGGAAGGAGAAGGGGTAAAACTGTGGGAGGAAAGGGAAGGGGTAAAACTGTGGGAGGAAGGGGAAGGGGTAAAATTGTGGGATAAAACAGTGGGAGGAAGTGGAAGGGGAAAACTGTGGGAGGAAGTGGAAGGGGTAAAACTCCGGGAGGAAGGGGAAGGGGTAAAACAGTGGGAGGAAGGAGAAAGGGTAAAACTGTGGGAGGAAGGGGATGTGGTAAAACTATGGGATAAAACCATTGGAGGAAGGGAAAGGGATAAAACTATGGGAGAAAGGGGAAGTGGTAAAACTTTGGGAGGAAGTGGAAGGGGTAAAACTGTGAAAGGAAGGGGAAGGGGTAAAACTGTGGGAGGAAGGGGGAGGGGTAAAATTGTGGGATGAAGGGGAAGGGGTAAAACTGTGGGAGGAAAGGGAAGGGGTTAAACTGTGGGAGGAAAGGGAAGGGGTAAAACTGTGGAAAAAGTGGAAGGGGTAAAACTGTGGGAGGAAGGGGAAAGGGTTAAACTATCGGAGGATGGGGAAGGGGTAAAACTGTTAGAGGAAGGGGAAGGGGTAAAATTGTGGAGGGAAGGGAAGGGGTAAAACTGTGTGAGGAAGAAGAAGGGGAAAAACCCTGGGAGTAAGGAGAAGGGGTCAAACTGTGGGAGGAAGGGGAAGGGGTAAAGCTGTGGAGGAAGTGGAAGGGGTAAAATTGTGTGAGGAAGTGGAAGGAGTAAAACTGTGGGAGGAGGGAGAAATGGTAAAATTATGGGAGGAAGGAAAAGGGGTAAAATTGTTGGAGGAAGGGGAAGGGGTAAGACTATGGGGGGAAGGGGAAGGGGTAAAATTGTGGGTGGAAGGGGAAGGGGTGGGAAGGAGAAGGGGTAAAACTGTGGGAGGAAGGAGGGGGTAAAACTGTGGGAGGAAGGGGAAGGGGTAAACAAGAGGGACGAAGGGGAAAAGGTAAATTTGTGGGAGGAAAGGGAAGGGGTAAATCTGTTGGAGGAAGGAGAAGGGGTAAAACTATGGGAGGAAGGAGGGGGTAAAACTGTGGGAGGAAGGGGAAGGGGTAAACAAGAGGGACGAAGGGGAAAAGGTAAATTTGTGGGAGGAAAGGGAAGGGGTAAATCTGTTGGAGGAAGGAGAAGGGGTAAAACTGTGGGAGGAAGGGTAAGGGGTAAAACTGTGGGAGGAAGGGGATTGGGTAAAACTCTGTGAGGAAGGAGAAGGGGTTAAACTGTAGGAGAAAGGAGAAGGGATCAAACTGTGGGAGGAAGGAGAAAGGGTAAAACTAAGGGAGGAAGGAGAAGGGTAAAAGTGTGGGAGGAAGGGGAAGGGGAAAAACTATGGGAGGAAGAGGAAAAGGTAAAACTGTTGGATAAAGGAGAAAGGGATAAACTCCGAGAGGAACGGGAAGGGGTAAAACTATGGGAGGAAGGGGAAGAGGTAAAAGTGTGGGAGGAAGGAGAAGGGGTAAAACTGTGGGAGGAAGGAGAAGGTGAAAAACAGTGGGAGGAAGGAGAAAGGGTAAAACAATGGGAGTAAGGAGAAGGGGTAAAATTGTGGGAGGAAGGAGAAGGGGTAAAATTGTGGGAGTAAGGGGAAGGGGTTAAACTATGGGAAGAAGTGGAAGGGGTAAAACTGTGGGAGGAAGGGGAAGGGGTAAAACACTGGGAGTAAGGAGAAGGGGAAAAACAGTGGGAGAAAGGACAAAGGGTAAAACTCTGGGAGGAAGGGGAAGGGGTAAAACAGTGGGAGTAAGGAGAAGGGGTAAAACTGTGGGAGGAAGGAGAAGGGGTAAAACAGTGGGAGGAAGGGGAAGGGGTAAAACTTTGCGAGGAAGGGGAAGGGGTAAAACTATGGGAGGAAGGGGAATGGGTAAAACTGTTGAAGGGGTAGGGGTTCACCTGTGATAGGATGGAGGGGGTAAAACTGTGGGAGGAAGGGGAAGGGGTAAAACTGTGAGAGGAAGGGGAAGGGGTAAAACTATGAGAGGAAAGGGAAGGGGCAAAACAGTGGGACGAAGGGGAAGGGGTAAATTTGTGGAAGGAAGGGGAAGGGGTAAAATAGTGGGAGTAGGGAGAAGGGGTCAAACTGTGGGAGGAAGGAGAAAGGGTTAATTTTTTGGAGGAAGGGGAAGGGGTAAAACTGTGGGGTGAAGAGGAAAAGGTAAGACTATGGGAGGAAGGAGAAAGGGTAAAACTGTGGGAGGAAGTGTAAGGGGTAAAACTATGGGAGGAAGGAGAAAGGGTAAAACTATGGGAAGAAGGAGAAGGGGTAAAACTGTGGGAGGAAGGGGAAAGGGTAAAAAAGTGAGATTAAACAGTGGGAGGAAGTGGAAGGGGTAAAACTGTGGGAGTAAGGGGAAGGGGTAAAACTCTGGGAGGAAGGGGAAGGGGTTAAACTGTGGGAGGAAGAGGAAGGGGTGAAAGTGTGGGAGGAATGGGAAGGGGTAAAACTGTGGGAGGAAGTGGAAGGGGTAATATTATGGGAGGAAGGGGAAGGGGTAAAACTGTGGGAAGAAAGGGGTAAAACTGTTACAGGAACTGGAAGAGGTAAAAATGTGGGAGGAAGGGGAAGGGGTAAAATTTTGGAAGGAAGGAAAATGGTTAAAACAATGGGGGGAAGGGGAAGGGGTAAAACTTTGGGAGGGAAGGGAAGGGGTAAAACTGTGGGAGGAAGGGTAATGGGTAAAACTGTGGGAGGAAGGGGAAGGGGTAAAACTGTTGGAGGAAGGGGAAGGGGTAATACCGTGGGATGAAAGGGAAGGGGTAAAATTGTGGGAGGAAGGAGAAAGGATAAAATTGTGGGAGAAAGGGGAAGGGATAAAACTATGGGAAGAAGTGGAAGGGGTAAAATTGTGGGAGGAAGTGGAAGGGTAAAAGTTAGGAGGAAGGGGAAGGGGTAAAATTGTGGGAGTAAGGAGAAGGGGAAAATCAGTGGGAGGAAGGGGAAGGGGTTAAATTGTGGGAGTTAGGAGAAGGGGTAAAACTGTGGGAGGAAGGAGAAGGGGTAAAACTATGGGATGAAGGAGAAGGGGTAAAATTGTGTGAGGAAGGGGAAGCGGTAAAATTGTGGAAGCAAGGGGAAGGGTTAAAAGTGTGGGAGGAAGGGGAAGGGGTAAAACAGTGGGAGGAAGGAGAAAGGGTAAAAACTGTGGGAGGAGGGGGAAGTGTTAAAACTATGTGAGGAAGGAGAAGGGGTAAAACTGTGGGTGGAAGGAGACGGGGTAAAATTGTGGGAGGAAGGGGAAGGGGTAAAACTGTGGGAGAAAGGGGAAGGGGTAAAACTGTTGGAGGAAGGGGAAGGGGTAATACCGTGGGAGGAAAGGGAAGGGGTAAAACTGTGGGAGGAAGGAGAAAGGATAAAATTGTGGGAGAAACGGGAAGGGATAAAACTATGGAAAGAAGTGGAAGGGGTAAAATTGTGGGAGTAAGTACAAGGGATAAAACTGTGGGAGGAAGGGGAAGGGGTAAAACTTAGGAGGGAGGGGAAGGGGTAAAATTGTGGGAGTAAGGAGAAGGGGAAAATTAGTGGGAGGAAGGGGAAGGGGTAAAACTGTGGGAGGAAGGAGAAGGGGTAAAACTATGGGATGAAGGAGAAGGGGTAAAATTGTGTGAGGAAGGGGAAGGGGTAAAATTGTGGAAGCAAGGAGAAGGTATAAAACTGTGGGAGGAAGGGGAAAGGGTAAAACTGTGGGAGGAAGGGGAAGGGGTAAAACTGTGTGAGGAAGGTGAAGGGGTAAAACTGTGGGAGCAAGGAGAAGGTATAAAACTGTGGGAGGAAGGGGAAAGGGTAAAACTGTGGGAGGAAGGAGAAGGGGTAAAACTGTGGGAGAAATGGGACTGGATAAAATTGTGTGAGGAAGGAGAGGGTGTAAAACTGTTAGATGAAGTGGAATGGGTAAAACTCTGGGAGAAAGGGGAAGGGGTAAAATTGTGGGAGGAAGGGGAAGGGATAAAACTATGGGAGGAAGGGGAAAGGGTTAAACTATGGGTGGAAGGAGAAAGGGTAAAACTGTTGGAGGAAAGAGAAGGGGTAATACTTTCGGAAAAAAGAGAAGGGGTAAAACTGTCGGAGGAAGGGGAAGGGGGAAATCTGTGGGAAGAAGGAGAAGGGGTAAAACTGATGGAGGAAGGAGAAGGGGTAAAACTGTGGGAGGAAGTAGTAAAACTGCGGGAGTAAGGAGAAGGGGTAAAACTGTGGGAGGAAGGGGAAGGGGTAAAACTGTGGGAGGAAGGGGAAGGGGTAAAACTGTGGGAGGAAAGAGAAGGGTTAAAACTCTGGGAGTATGGAGAAGGGGTAAAACAGTGGGAGTAAGGAGAAGGGGTAAAACTTTAGGAGAAAGGGGAACGGGTAAAACTGTGGGAGGAAGTAGAAGGAGTTAAGCTTTGGGAGAAAGGGGTAGGGGTAAAACTGTGGGAGTAAGGAGAAGGGTAAAAATGTGGGAGGAAGGGGAAGAAGTAAAACTGTGGGAGTAAGGAGAGGGGTAAAACGGTGGGAGTAAGGAGAATGGGTAAAACTATGGGAGGAATGGGAAGGGGTAAAACTGTGGGAGGAAGGAGAATGGGCAAAAATGTGGGAGGAAGGGGAAGGGGTAAAACTGTGGTAGGAAGGATAAGGGGTAAAACTGTGGGAGAAAGGGGTAGGGGTAAAACGGTGGGAGTAAGGAGAAGGGGTAAAACTGTTGGAGGAAGGTGAAGGGGTAAAGTTGTGGGAGGAAGGGGAAGTGGTAAAAGTGTGGGAGGAAGGAGAAAGGGTAAAACTATGGCAGGAAGGAGGGGGTAAAACTGTGGGAGGAAGGGGAAGGGGTAAAACTGTGGGAGGAAGGGGAAGGGGTAAAACTGTGGGAGGAAGGAGAAGGGTTAAAAACTGTGGGAGGAAGGGGAAGGGGTAAAACTGTGGGAGGTTGGGGAAAGGGTAAAACTGTGGGAGGAAAGTACCTTTATTTGGCCTCCGTTTTCTTGAACGGCTACACATCTATACGTATTAGGTGGCAAGGAGGAAGCCACTAGGATTATAAGTTGTCGTATTTCCATAGAAACACACTTGTAACATATATCTCCTTAAAATCGATGCTTTGTACTCGCAAGATTTCGTTGGAAAAGTGTTGTAAGTCTCCAATTCTAAAATAGGTTTAGGCTTATGGAGCAAATTACATTGTGCCATTTTATAAATACAAGTCTTGCCTCCATCTTGTTTGAGAGAGAATCGATCCATAATCTGTTTTCTGTTAGCAAGAACGACAACTATGCAAATTACGCGAGTCGTCTTCTCTGGTATTCCCCTTAAGTTTTTTATAGCTGGATCCATTGCCACCTTCATGAGTATGGGAGAAACATGAAAAAAATATAGGTAAAGGATCCATTGAGAAGAGGAAAGACAAAAAAAACTGTGTGAAGCAATAGCAAAAACAAAGAGAAAAAACAAAAGAATGGTTTGTCTTCCTAAGACAAAATGGTAATCACTTGTCTATATAGTTTTGGCATGTGCTGCTGCAAAAGTACGAAAAATGAAACAGTACTTTACTGTACAGTACTGTACCGGCGTACCGTTTCTGTGTTTTATGTTTTCAAGTCGAGGTTGTGTTTTATGTTTTCAAGTCGAGATTGTGGACGAAAAAGCTGCAGTAGAATCATTGTACTGACAAGACTGTACTTCAACGTAACGACAATTGTTAACTTTAATAAAGGACTTGTAGTGAAAAATGTTGACAAGGCTCGCCCATTCTTTCACCCAAACAAAACATTTGACTGAAAAAAATGTTATTTGTATTACACACCTAAGGCTAACGTGCCATAAACTTAAACGCATGATAAATTAAAAAGTACGATGGTATTCCATCTGAGTACGGCAGTACAAAAGGGTTGGCATGGCCGAAACTGAAAAACTACCAGCAAGGGAATAAAATAATTGCACAACAAAACAAAAAGAAAACAACAACAAGCCATAAGGCGTATTTCCCCCTGTTCGACGGGATTCCCTTAGATTCAAGATGTGGATTTTCTAATTTTTGTTCCCCTTTTTTCCATGTTTAAAACATAGTTGTTCAAATCGTGCTATTTTTTCCTTTTTACCCATTGAACATATAATTCGTGACTCTTGAAAAAATCGCAAAAAAACGCGATGTACTTTGAAAAAATCGCAAAAAAACGCGATGTACTTTCTGTCTGGTAAACTGAATGGGTAATTTACGGGGAAAGTAGAGTGTTTCAGTAAAATAGTTTGCTACGGAAATGTACGGAGTATAAGGAAAACATACGTCGCAGTTATTAGTATTTTTTGTCTTGTGATCTGAACAGAAATTTCACGGAACATGTACGTAATTTTATCGAAAATGTATGGACATTTTCGAAAAGAGACGTTTAAAATGTCACACTATTTTTGGGCGGTAAGTTTGAAAACTGTACGAATGTCTTCTTCAATTTTTTTTGAAAGAATCCGATATGGAATGTTGAAAAGATAAAGAGAGAAGGCGACCATGGATGTCTGTCAGATAGTATCAGATAGTATGAGACAGACGGACTTTGACAAAAAATTGCAGTTGTCGAGATTTAAACCCAGCCCTACGACACATAGTTGTAGCTTATTCTCTAATTTGTCCGTTACCAATCGATGAAGAAATTTCAATGTACGCATGGAGTGTGATACATATTTAGATATTTATAATCTTTTGACGCTAATTTAACGGAAAATTTACAAACTGCGCTATATATGAAATTCTTTTTGTTTTACATGTACGGAATAGTACGGATGAAAATTCATTAACGATTTTTAACAATTTGTTCAAACGTTCAATGCGTTCGTTACGTATAATTCGTCGCGTTTGGATAGTTCGCACTAAACGCTTTGAAAAACTATAGTTCAAAACTAAAGTACAGTATACCGCACTTAAAAAGAACAAATGGGAAAAAAATTGACAGATAAGGTAGATGTCGTCAAATGAGACAGAAATTGTGGCAAAAGTGGACAGACGATAACAACTTTATATAATATACGTGCCATGATTTTAAATGTGTTAGGGTCAAGTTCCATTAGTCGTTTTTGTAATCATACGGCCAACTCTACGGGTCGGGTTAATTGAGTCGATGTTCCATCACGAAGAGTTTGTAAACCACGTGTTATACATTGAGCGGCACCACGTGGGGTTTGACCGGATATTTAAAATCTTTTAATAATCTTCACACCGACAAATTTCACTTCAAATCTTCACTAGCGTACCATGTACCTTCATATCAGGTCATAACACGCCATAACTTTTGTAATTTTTCCAAACGCTAATCTTTTACGCCAGCTCATTTTTTAAGGTTATTGTTTTCGAATATGACAAAAATCCTTTCCCGGAAATAGTGTGACAAAAGAGCGTTGCCACAAATAGCGCGACAAAGGACCGTTTCAAGATTACTTTTTTAATTTTCAGTTGCATTTTTGAAAGGTACATACCATGTGCAAATGTTGTCAATTTTTGTTGGTTGTCCATCGTCACACGTAGCAAAATCGTCAAGCGTATCGCGATTAATTTTTTTCTATATATGCCAACCCACCTTCTTGAGGTACATTGGCAGCTACAGAGAAAAATGAAGCGAACGCCTTGCGGATGGATATCCGAAGGTCAGTGTTACCTCCCACACCTTCGGAGATGTTGGCAGCTACAGAGAAAAATGAAGCGAACGCCTCACGGATGGATATCTAACGGTAATTGTTACCTTGACAAGCTTTTATGTAATGTTGTTTACGTATAAAAGCAAAATAAGCGGTTCAGTTTGGTATAGATAGTCACGGATTTCTGTAAACTAGCCCACTTTTCGACTGATGGAACTTCACCCTTAATCAAAGTTAATGTCAATGTCAAATTAGCAAGTTTTGTTGGCAGACGGTTCTGGTTCAATTTGGTCCATCACGTTACGCATTATATCACGTAAGTTTGACTGGAATTGTCCTTTTGTGGTTTACAGTATTACGTATGTTTACGTACCATGCCGTATTCGTCTGTCTTTATTTTTTTGATAAACAAATAGTGTTGTGTATCGGTAAAAAAATTATCGCGATAACACAGATACCGATAGTTATTGGTTATTGAACGCTCAGATATCGTGATATATCGGTCCGAGACCAACAAATTCCATGTCGGCAATAACTTTAAAAAAATATAGTATGCATATTATTGACTTTATATAGCATGGCATGCCACGTGTATGAATCTATTCCGTATTTGTTTAACTGAAATGTATTACGGGCAACGCAGCACATAAACGTTAACAAATCTATAACAATACTTTATAAAATATTAATTTACATTGTAAATTTGTAAATCAAGCTTTTTCGAAAAACAGACAAACAGACGAACAGAGCAGACGAACACATCTGTCAGACTGCCGCCATTTACTGCCACCATGGAAGTGATATGAGGGCGTAACTAACCTTGCAAAAAAATATAACAGTCAAAAGGACATTCTGAAGGGGGTCTGCAGCGCGTCCGGGGAATAACACGTACAGTTGAGTGTACTGGCCGTACATTTATCTGTACGGTCCGAACAGTTATCCCCAATAGTTATCGATATCGGTGTTATCGCCGATAAACAACCGATATTATCGGTTAATTATCGGCGATAACACCGATAGCGATATATCGTACCAATATATCGATTATCGGCAACCCGAAAAAAAGCCCATATCGGTTATCGGCAAATCCCTACCATACACAACACTAATAATTACACTACCAACGTTTAACGCTCATTTTGAGGGCAAATTGTACAAATTCATACCAGTTTTTTGGGTATATTTACGTTCAGTTAACCCTCAACATTAGGGCAAATTTCTTCAATATAACTACCCTATGATTTACAAGAATGCGGAATTGCTGGATCCATCACAACAGAACACCTTCAGTTATAAAAGCAGCAACTCAAAGCAACACTGCTCATTGCTTGTAAGTGTTAAAAATTTTCCGCGCAGTCAAAAGGCATTTAACTTTGTCCTGGACCGTTGGATATTTTCTGAGGCAAGAGATAAAAAAGTAACCATCTTACCATCTAATTGTCACATCACAAAAAGTACTTTGACTGCCCAGACTAAGTTTAGTTCAAAACCCTATCAGTAACAATACATAAAAAGGAGTGGTTATGTAAAAAATGAGAACAAGACCCGTAAAGAGTCAAACTGCCATGTCATTTACAGCAAAAATCACAAATTGTAAAAGACCCGTCAGTTTCATGAAAAACACTACACTGTTAATCTACCATTCTACCAATGAAAAAATAGAGAACGGAGTCTTTTATAGGTTGCCAGGTCCTGTTTCAATTTACGGAAAACTGACGCGCCTTTTAAAAATTGTGAATGTTCGTTACTCGTCACAACGAAACTCAACGACGAAAATATTGACTTCCACAAGACAACACTACCTAGGTCGTTAAGGCGTAAGAACATTTAGTATCCCATCAATATAACTTCTTTAAACGGGATTACAACTCCCAA
>JBBHKE010001856.1:769174-783203 GCA_037447655.1 Zygnema cylindricum | reverse complement strand
TCTCTCTCTCTCTCTCTCTCTCTCTCTCTCCCCCCGCTATCGCAGACTTTTTATCTTGCTTATACCGCTTTTCGTTGCAACACATTTTGTTGTCGATGACGTGGAAACCACACTCGGAGATTCGTTCGCAAAGCTCAAAATGTTTCATCTAGTAGAGCCGTCGAAATCTAAGGGGCAAGATGCTCTATAAACTTTTCTTTACGATGATATTCACGTGATAGGTTCCAATTCTCCTCATCAATTTGACGGTTATTGGGGGGGAAACCCAAAAAGAAGGAAATGTCTTTAAAGAACTTTCAAGTCTTCAACGACTGAATGTGTCCTTATGAAAGTTTCGCAAACTTTGTTGAATGGACCATGTGAAGTTTTTGGGAGAGGTCATTGAGAAACATATGAAAGGAAAGAAAGGGAAGAAACACGCTCCTTCTCTTCCTATTAAATCTTTACTTAACTTTTGATGTTGCGGTTCATATTCGAACATAGCCCTGGTAATTCAAATTTCAAGCTCAAAAGTCACGGTTTGTACTAGTGGGTCCCTTTATTGCCGACAAAGGAGAATTTTGGTGTAAAGGTTTTTTTTTAACAATTTAAAACTTGACTTGTCACTATTTTTTGTGTGAGATAGATAGCTTTAGATCTACATTGTCTTTTGTTTATTCCTAATGAAAAAGAAGGTCAAGCAATGTTCGTTACTAATGTGTTTATTTCTTGTTTGAAAAAAAATGGATCTCACGTTTTGTATGCATCGTCGTTTAAGAGAGAAACCATTACTAACCATTGTATGTCTATATTTTTCATGGAGATAATACTAACCATTGAAAACAACTCTTTTTTTGCGGTGATATTTTTCCAGAGTTATCAAAGGCTTTCTATGGCGTCTCAGTAGAGATTGCTATAAATGCGGTGAATTTATTGAAGGTACACGGTTAAGTGACAATTGTGAAGCGATTAGAAGTAAATGTACGAAAGAATAGCAAAACCTTATATTGAAAGAGGAAAATGAGATAAACTTGCTGGTAACTGACCAATTTTCGAAGTATCTTGGCAAGTTCTTTGAAGATTTTAGAAGAAAACTTGCCAGAAAAGACGACCAAAGTCCCATTCTTAACATCTTTCTTGCCATTGACAATGAGGCGTTGCGTCCTAGTTTGGTAAAATCTATGGGAGAAAGAGTTGTTATGTACTTTTCTTCAAGTAAAGTTTCGCATAGTGGGACAGATGACAAAGACGTGCATTCCCGTTTGCCCACTATGGCGAAATTTTATTTGTGGAGTACATCTCGATATATAGTTTGTAGGGCTTTAGGGAAAATGAGCACTTTTGCAAAAGTAGCCCTATATTACGGGAACAACACCAAAATTATTTTTGACGAGAGTCAAGAATCTTGTGGATTTGAAAATCCATTCTAAATCTTTAACGTTTACAATTGGTAATTAGTGTGAAGACAATCGCTAACGTCTATAGTTGGTATTAGTGAAGAGTTGTTATTGGTGAAGAGTTTTTATTAGTAAATAGTTTTTATTAGTGTGGAGTTATTATTAAAGTTATTTATTAGTGTAGAGTAAATATTGGTGAATAATTATGATTGTTGGTATTAGTTTTTTAGTTTGTGAATTTATCATTTTTTCGTGAAATAAAAGTTTAAACAAAGACAAAAAATGTTTTCGAATTAAAAAAAATTATCAGAAAAAAAAAAAAAAAAAAACGGGCGGCAGATCCGCGCCGGATCGCCGATCGATCGGATCAAATCTTGCGGATCGGCTCAAAGGCGTGGGGTTTGTGGGCAACTTCCGGTTTGTGGGTTTTCCTTTGATAAAAGTTATTTTAAGTTGTTTTCCGTTTCAGCGAGCCAAGCAGTCCTCTAAAGTTTTGACTTACGTTTCTTTTGTATTTTTTTTTTCCACTGGGTTTCGTTTTGTTTTTCTCTGTTGTACTTTTTTTTGTTTTTTTTTTTTTTTTTTTTCTTTTTTAGGCTTTTCTTGTTTTTCCGCCACTTGTGCACATGCTTTAAAATAAAACCTAAAACCCTATAACAATAAAAACTTTTATAAAAGGTTTGTTACACATTTTTGTCCTTCCGAATTTTTGTTCATTTTATCTTTGTGGGTCATCAACTATTTTTAGTTCTACAATTTTTTTTATCGATATGGATACAATATATAGTAACGGCCGTAACTATTTTTTAGTGTTATTATGGGTAAAATTATCTAATCTGCCGATTCGTGTTATCATTATCGGTATCGAAGTCTCGATAAATTGGTCGAGACCAACAAATTCCATGGGCAATAAATTTAAAATAATATATTATGCATGGAATTGTACTTTATACATACTCTATTATATTGGCTTTTATAAGCGGGTATGCATATAAAATTTGGTCGTATCTGTTTAAGCTGAAATTTATCACGGTGTCTTTTATAAACATTGACAAATTTAAAACAATACTCTATATTTCTCAAACTACATCGCGAATTAAAATTAGCGTTATGTTAATCCCGTCACCCCAAATTTTGACACTATCACCCTAAATAGAGTACATAATTGTAAATTAATCTTTACATTATTTAATGTAATTTTTGAATAAGCGTTCATAACTCTAATGTAGTGCCATTTTAAATAGTGTGCCGTACGGTGGGTATTGACCGTGCAAAATTGTACTTTATTAACTTAAAAGTACAAAAAATGATTTAGTACAGGCTTTTATCATGCAAATGCGTTTTCGCAAACCGCGTAGTAAACGTCATAATGACGTGAAACTGTTTTATTAAATTTTGTACGTGTATCTAATTGACAGAAAAGATATCAGTGCAGATAATTAGTACGGAAAGAAACCCAAATTAGAGTTATTAACAAAATAGGGGAAAACTTGTTTTTGAAAATAATTGATAACATAATTTAGAGTTAATAACTCTAATTTTTTTTTCCATTTTCTTACTCTAATTATTTCTTTACTCTTACTACGATTCGCGATGTATAATATTGAAACGAAAATATTGAATTACATTGGAAATTTGTAAATCAATTTTTTTTCGAAAAACAGACGAACAGAGCAGACAAACACATTTGTCTGATTGCCGCCATTTATTGCCACCATGGAAGTGATATGAGGGAGTAACTAAGGGCGTGTCCCCATCAAACCGAAACTTTGAAACATTACTTTGGATTTTAGTGAAGATTTTACGATGTACTTTTCAAAGTTTGCCTATGTCAATCGTTACTTGCGCGTTCATTACTTCGAATATGTGACAGTTATAGACATCGATAATATCTTCCGACACCTGTAAAGCCAACAAACTGCTGACATTTGTAGACGCCAACAACCTCTGGACATACTGTGGACATTTGTACACTATAACAAGCTCCTCTACAACGAGCTTCTGTGATACTACGGACATTTGTACACTACAACAAGCTCTTGAGATACCGTGGACATTTGTCAACGCCGACGAGCTCTTGACATTTGTAGACGCCCACACGTGGACAACATAAGCAATCGCCTCGTCTACAAATAGGTTGTACAGTAGTGTAGTGAAAGTGACATTGAATGTTCAACGTGCAATTGTAGACGTCGAGCTTTATTTCACTGCCGTCTGCCTAGTTGTGTCGGATCCTGTCCGGCTGCCAGTTGCCATTTTCTACGCTTTTCCATTTAACGCAAAAGGTCACTTCAATGCTGTAATCTCCGAGAGAAATTCGGTACAACCAAACAAACTAACGAATTGTTTGCAAACGGACAAACAACTTTTTTTTCGTGTACTCTCCCAATTGCAAAACAAAATTCTAAAACGTTTGACGCGTGCAATACAGGTTTTCTATTCGTCAATAGGGTATAATTTTGATTAATATCAGGTCGCGATTTGATTCCACTGTAAGTGTGAAGATGAGCTGGAAGTGGGTCGCGATGATAATAACACCAAATTGCCGTACCTTCCAAAGTTCTAAGATGACGCAAAATGTACTTGTGTTTTTGCCCATTTTTCGTACGGCGTAATATTTTCTCGTTGGAAGTCCCAATTTCTGTGAAACGACGAACAAAAATCCTTACTTGAACACATGGGGAAACGCTTTAACCTTGCAAAAAAAGTAACAGTCAAAAGGACATTCTCGGCGGGTATGGAGCGTTGAACCAAAGTAAAACCCCCTTAAAATATAAATAATCAAGGAAATATCGCTATTTTTTACCAAAATCGGGGAAGGGGTCCGGCGCGTCCGTGAATAACGTCGAGTTAAATGTACTAGCATTTTATCTGTATGCGGTCCGTCGTTATCGCCAATAGTTATCGATATCGGTGTTATCGCCGATAAACAACCGATATTATCGGTTAATTATTGGCGACAATAACGATAACAATATATCTTACCAATATATCGATTAACGCCAACCCGGAAATAGGTCCATATTGGTTATCGACAAATCCTTACCGATACACAACACAACTAATTTTCACCTCTTGCACTTTGATGGTGGAGAAATGAGGGAGACGGAAAGGGAGAGGGAGAGGTCACGTTTTTTGGCATTAAGGTTTTTCTTCTAAAAGTTTTTGTCTATTCTCACTATATGTTAGTGTAAAGGCTTTATTGACGGTTTTTAGGGTTTTTAGTGAATTTAAAGTTGTGATGGTATATCTATTAGGGTACAAAAGGACTAAAACTGAAAAAAAAAAATTATGTTAACTTTTATATTCTTCAATTTTAGGAGCTTAGAAAAATCGGAGTGTAGCCTCGGAAGCACAGTCGGATGTTGAGGGGAGCTTTTTTTCGCACGTGTGGCATTTTTTTTTTTTAATTATTATTTTTTGTTATTTTTATCTATTTATAGACTTGCTCAGGGCACTTTTGATTGGATGGAGAATTGGTTATTAAAATAGAAAAACCAAGGAAAAACCCTTGAACATGTGTAGGAAAACCTTCAAAAACTACGAAAAAAACCATTCAAATTCCCAAAAAAACAAAAACAAAAGGGTAAACATTCCTCTTTTTCATTTAAATTTTTTTATACGGCGCACAATGTTTTGCATGAGACATCTGATTTTTTCGGATATCGACAATAAAAATTCTTAGGTAAAAAATGTAACGAATCTGCGTTTCCGAAGGTTGGACTGGACCGTACGGTAATGTAGCTATAATTTCTAGTGGCGACTAACGAGTGGTTATCTTCCACATATTTGATTATATATAATAATGTTGTAAAGAAGTACTATAGCACACCGTGTATCGCTATTAGCGTTAATGTTTTTTTCACTTAGTGTATGTCCCCATGTACTTTTGTGTTGTTGCCTGCTATTTTTTAGATCTGCTTGTGAGGTCGCATATCCTTCAATGACATTGTAGACATATCGCCTTCCAGCCTGTGCCGTTTCATGAAGAAGATGCGCTCTGTATTTATGTCATTGGTGCGGTCGACGTTAAATGGAATCGGAATCTTGAGACCTTTGCAAAAAAAATTCAGTACCTGAAAAAAACCGACAAAACAAATGAAATTGTGTACATTCCTCGTCGTACTGAACGCAAACAGACAAAAGATAGCGAATCATGTACTTTTCCTCGTCACACAGAACGCAAACGGACAAAACATAAAGAATTCCTCGTCGCTTGAAATCGCTTGATTTTTTTTGAAAACTTCGACACGTGTAAACATGTGTTGAACACACAAGACAACAACATGTATTTCATTCAAATTTCAACAACGACGCAAAATGTACTTCTACTTTTTCTCATTTCTTTGTACGGTTGTAACTTAGGCTGTACGGCACTAAGTTTTAGGAGAAAACGACAAAAAAATTAAGTTACTTTGGCACATAGGAACATGCCCTTAAACACTTAAAAGTTTAAATTATTAGTTTTCATTTGGTTTGTTCTTTTTTGTTTTGTTAAACACATTTTCTCCATACACACAAGTCTGATTTTTGGTAGGAGACCGCCAATCGGAAGGTGAGAATCTTATCTTCTAGCCACGACCATTGGATTAACAATTTCACGACTGTATAAGGATAAAAGATGTTTTAATTTTGGAAAAAAAACATTAACATTTATATCGATTACAAGGTCTAGTATACACTTTATAGTATTATCTTGTATTATACTCTAGAGTTTGTATAGTATGTCATGTTAAGTATCACAAACGGTTTGTACTGTAGAGCGAAAGTACATATCTTGTACAATTCCACTGTGAATGGCTATCATGTTGTTTTTGGAAAGCTTCAAATCTCAGCAAATTTATAGGATGGCGGAAAAATAGATCTTGAGGGAAATGCTTCGTCACTTGAAGCACAGTACAGGTTTTTAAATGATACCGACATCAACATTGGAAACACGCAGCTGCGACGCAGATAGAACAAGCGCAGCTGCAGTTATTTTGATACGGTCTATATAGACCAATGCAGCCTGCGACGCAACAGGACAAACGCAACAGCGAATATTTTGGTATAAGACAATACAGTTGCTATGCAACAAGACAAACGCAACTGCGGCGGTTTACGGAATGGGACAGCGCAGCTGCTACGAAGCTGCAGATATGTGAATGTGATCAGGAATTGGACTGCGCTGCTACGGTTGATATATATCAAATCAACGGACGAGAATGATTAAGTGAAACGCTAACAGATTTTATACAACAGCCGGATGGACGTACCCTGACAATTGTCACTAAGCCAGGCGTAAATAACCTGTATTGGATTCTTAGTCATATTGAGTGTGCAGTGATTGATTAATTTTATTGTGATCAGGTGCACTTAGACCTTAGTGGCAGTTTAGTTCTTTTGGACGTATCTTGTAGGAACACTTGTATCAGTGGCACATTACTATGTAGAAGTACAACTAAGTGAAGAGTATAAGACTTAGGACGTAGAACATTTTATGTATCCAGACTTCCAGACTGTGTAAATCTGCAGACTGTTTTTGGGAAACTTCTGAGTTGCATATCTTGGTGTATGTTGGATCAATTAAGCTGAAACTTTGGGAGTTGTCAGTTTTTGTGATATTCTATACTGTGGTGTAGTGTGAAGCAATTTGGTTCATTGTATCAGATTTGGTGAGCTGTAGAAAACAGCTGTTTAATAGGATTCTTGATAAGCTTCTGTGAGTGAGATTATGTCTACTTCCACTACTACTGCTGATGCTCCTCCTGTTTCAGTGGTCGTAGAACAACAGGTTATGGGCCTTTTATCAAGAATTCTTATTTTCTCAGGAGAAAAATACGCGTATTGGGCGGATATGGTGGAAACTCACTTCGAAAATGTTAATCTTTTGGATATTCTGGATGGTTCACTGGCGGAATCAGATCCGTCATGGTCAAAGAAAAATTCGCAAGCTCGGTCAATTCTGAAGTTATGTATTTCAGAAGAATTGGCGATGTCACGGATAAAAATGAAAAAGGCAATCGATATCTGGAAATCTCTCAAAGATGATTTTGAAAAGGCTAATGTGCAGGAAGAACTATTTTTGGCTGGACGAGTTTGGGACTACAAATACACGAGTGGCACAATGGCTGAATATTGTAACAAATTTTGAATACTAATAGATTCTCATGCATGTGCAGGCGGATCTTTTCCTCAGTTTCAGCAGGCTGCTTTGCTAATGAGGAGTCTTCCTAATACTATGAGAGCAGCGTGAGATAGGCTGAAACAAAAAGATAAAGCTAGCTGGACACTACAGTTAGCTATTAATTTGATACTAGAAGAGGAGGCAAACTCGAAAATTCTTAATGGTGAAATACAAGTTGAGGCATTTAACACTGAGTTTGACAAAAAAAGTCATTTTAATCAACAGAGAAATCAGTTTAATCAGAATCAGAATCAGTTTAGACAGTTTAATCAAAGAGGAAATAGACAATCTTTCAATGCTTGTTTTTATTGTAATGAAAAAGGTCATGGATACAAATTCTGTCCTAAGCTTAAAAAGGCTAATGAAACAGGTCTATATAGGCCTGGTTGGCAGCAGAGCTAGTTTCATCAAGGCTTCACGGGATCGTCACAACGAGGAAATGCACTATTCTCGGCGTCTTCATCTCATCATGACGAGTCTCTCTCACTCTCTAACGAGGAGGATGATGATCTATTTGCGATGGCGGCAGCGATGGAGGGCGCTAAAGACAATAGATGGATAATGGACACGGGAGCATCGGCCCACATGTGCTTGAACAAGGCAGTTTTCAAAAATCTGAAATCAACACCAGAGAAAAATATATACTATGCATGTGGGATGAGTGTGCAAACGCGGGCTGTAGGCGATGTCTCCTTGCTAGTTGATGTAGAGAGAAAGGCTGTTGAGAGAACTCTTCATAATGTTCTTTATGTCCCAGATTTTAAGAAAAATTTGTTCTCAACGTCTTTGGTAGAAAGTAAAGCGTTTGAGGTCAATTTGAAACACGCCAGGCAAGTTGTTAGCAAAAATGGGAAAATTGCAGTTACAGGAACTAGAGATGCCAGCAAAATGTATCGAATGGATATGCCGGATAATAAAGAAAATGATGTTTTGTATTCTGGTGCATTATCCTCAGATGAGCTGTGGCATAAAACGCTAGGCCATGTGAACTATGATAGTATGAAACAAATGGTCAATGCTGGTAAAATAGAAGGAGTCAGTGTGTCAAACCAATCACCTAGAACATGTGATGGATGTGCACTAGGAAAAATACACAGACTACCGTTTCCTCAAGAGTCTGAACACAGGTCCACTAAACTTTTGCAACTCATTCATTCTGATGTTTTCGGTCCTGCAAAGGTACCATCTGCCGGGGGGATGAAATATATGGTTACGTTTACAGATGATTTTTCGAGGTTTACTAAGGTCTACTTCATGGAGGAAAAAGGTGAAGACTTCACTCATTTTCAAAACTAGAAAGCGTGAGCAGAGAAACTACACGGTTGCAAACTTTGGAGCTCAGATCGGACAATGGCGGGGAATAAACATCGAAAGAGTTTGAAAACTTCTTACTCAGAGAAGGTATAAGTCACAAATTGACTGTCCCATACTCTCCAAAACAGAATGGGGTCTCAAAGAGACTTAATAGAACTATCAAATAAAGCTCTAAGTCTATGCTTGCGGATAAGGACGTGGATCCGAAATTCTGGGCTGAAGCATTAAATTGTGCAGTTTATATCAAAAATAGGAGAGGTTCAAGATCGGTATAAACCACTCCTTACAAGAACTGGACGGGCAAAAAAGTGGATGTCAGCCATTTCAAAGTCTTTAGAAGTAGGAGCTATAATTTGGATACGTCTAATGATAGATGGAAAATGGAACCTAAGGGATTGCCGGCATTTTGCTAAGATATGATGATCACTCTAAAGGTTATAGAGTCTTTGTTTTTGTGAGGCAGAAAATTGTTGTAGCAAGGAATATTGCTATCAAAGATAAACTAGACTCGATAGACTTATTTAAAATGACAGCGCAGCAGAAGCAACAAAAAGTACAGGAATATGTTATTTTGGATAGCATCCATAATGTTGTCCCACAGGTGCATAATTCACCAGTGGTAACACAGAAGTCAGCACACAATCGCGTTCCTCAACAAGTTCATTCCGAAGCAGAGCGACAGCAGTCAGTGCCTACAGATCGCAACCAGCGTAATAAGCGCAACGCACGAGATGCGACAATTTCAGCCTCAGAATTTCTTGGGGGAAGAAGATCCAGTAGCCGTTTGCAAGGAAGCTCTCATTTCGCCTACTCGGCTGCCTCAAGAGATCCTCTAACCATCCGAGAAGCCTTCTCATCACCGGAGCGGAATCACGAGATCTAGGCGGCAAACGATGAAATGAAATCGATCATGGAAGCTCAGACGTGGGAGCTTGTGGACCTTCCTCCGGATCGAAAAGCGCTCGGCAACAAATGGGTATTCAAGGTGAAGTTAAATCCAGATAAGACTTGTGGCAAAGTGCTAAAATCAAAAGGAAGGAATTGATTTTGAAGAAACTTTTTATCTTGTTGTACGATTTCTGACAGTTAAGATTTTGCTATCTCTAGTTGTTATAGAAGATATGGAAATACATCATATGGATGTAAACACAACCTTTTTTACATGGAAAACTAGAGGAGACCATTTACATGTAGCTGCCTGAAATGTATCAAGAACCAAGAAATGAGCACTTAGTATGCAAACTGTTAAAATCTTTGTACGGCCTAAAACAAGCCCCGAGGCAATGGAATCTAAAACTTGATGAATTCTTAACTGCCCTAGGATATAAAAGGATAAGTTCTGATCACTCTGTCTATGTTCTACAGGGTAAGGATGGAATAGTATATATAGCGGTATACGTAGATGATCTACTATTAGTCAGCAAATCAATAGCTGAAATTAACAAAATTAAAATTGCTTTGAAATCACGCTTCGAGATGAAAGACCTCGGTGAGGCAAAATATATTTTGGGTATTCAGGTAAAGAGGGACAGGAAAAACAGATTAATACAATTGACTCAAAAGAAGGCTATTGGAAACATGTTAGATGAATATGGAATGCAGGGGGCAAAAGGATGTGTAACACCAATGGAGTTTCGGCATAAGTTAGAGGGGGAAGAAACAGAACCGGGTGTTATTGTTAGTGAAATTTTTGGGTCAGGGGAGGATGATTTTATGACACAGATACCTTACAGACAGATAGTGGGAAGTTTAATATACTTCATGAATTGTACCCGTCCTGACATTGCTGCAGCAGTCGGGGTACTGAGCAGAAGTCTAGAGAATCCGAAGAAATCTGACCGTGATGCAGCAAGAAGAGTTTTAAGATACTTGGCAGGAACCAAAGACCTCAAACTCACACTAGGCGGAGGAGAAGTGAAGCTACAAACATGGAGTGATGCAAGTTATGGCGATATGCCGAGTCGAAAATCCACCACGGGATTCGTTCTTCAAATTGGGAACGGGACTTGCTGTTGGAGCAGCAAACTTCAAAAAGTCACGGCACAATCGACAATGGAATCAGAATATATGGCAGCAAGCTCGGCCCTCAAAGAACTCCTATGGGTGAAATCCATGTTACAAGAGCTGGGATACATGCAGGTTGGCCCCACAAGTGATCTGGTGTGATAACCAGGCTGCCATTGCCATTGCTTCTAACCCAAGTCACCATTTCAAAAGCAAGCACATGGATGTAAGATTACACTTTGTAAGAGAAAAAGTGTTCTCTAGAGTGATTAAATTATGCTATTTGCAAGATGCAAAAATGGTTGCTGATATGCTCACTAAAGCTCTTCCAGCTCCTAAAACGAAGTACTGTAGGGACGCAGTGGGATTAAGTGAATAGCTGAGTTGCTGCACTGCTATACTGCGATGCTGCGCTAGTTCGAAATCGCAGCGCTCTGAAAATTGCTATGTTGCTATGCTGCGCTTGTTCGAAATCGCAGCGGCTCTAAAAATTGTTACGTTGCTATGCTGCAATGCTGCGCTAGTTGGAAATCGCAGCTGCTCTGACATACTGAGTCTAAAGCTTTAGGGGAGTGTTGTTTTGAAAAGCTTTAAGTGTCAGCAAATCTATAGGACGGCGGAAAAATAGATCTATATGGACACGCGTCATCACTTGAATCACAGTACAAGATTTTGGTACCAACAACGCAGCTGCGACGCAGATGGAACAAGCGCAGCTGCGGTTATTTTTGTACGGACAACCGCAGCCTGCGACGCAACGGGTCAAACCCAGCTACGGATATTTTGGTACATAACAACGCAGTTGCTACGCAACTAGACAAACGCAGCTGCGGCGAACCTTTGTGTGTTATAACGCAACTGCTACGAAGCTGCGGATATCTTTGAATATAATCAGGAATTGAACTGCGCTACTGCGGTTGATTCGAATCAAGTCAACGGACGAGATTCACTAAGCCAGGCGACAAGTATTTGATTAAATAACCTGTATAGGATTCTTAGTCATATTGAGTGTGCAGTGATAGATTAGTTTTATCGTGATCAGGTGCACTTAGACCTTAGTGGCAGTTTAGTTCTTTTGGACGTATCTTGTAGGAACACTTGTATCAGCGGCACAGCACTATGTAGAAGTACAACTAAGTGAAGAGTATAAGACTTAGGACGTAGAACATTTTATGTATCCAGACTTCCAGACTGTGTAAATCTGCAGACTGTTTTTGGGAAACTTCTGAGTTGCATATCTTGGTGTATGTTGGATCAATTAAGCTGAAACTTTGGGAGTTGTTAGTTTTTGTGATATCCTATTCTGTGGTATAGTGTGAAGCAATTTGGTTCATTGTATCAGATTTGGTGAGCTGTAGAAAACAGCTGTTTAATAGGATTCTTGATAAGCTTCTGTGAGTGAGATTATGTCTACTTCCACTACTACTGCTGATGCTCCACCTGTTCCAGTGGTCGTAGAACAACACACATGAGGCCGCACCCTTATTGTTTGAAACATGTGAATAAGCTAATATTAGGATTTGTCGTTGGAAATTGACGTAATAATTTGATTTCCCCTGATTTATCAACTAATAATCAAGACATGTCGCATGACATTGATATAATAATATGATATATTTGTAGTAACACGGTATAAAACGCATAATTGGCACTTTGCAATAATGTACGATATATGAGAAAACCAATATTTACGATATGTCACTTGATATTGACAAAATAATTTGACATATTTTTGGAAACAACGGAAAAAATACATAATTAATACTTTACAATAGATTACGATTTGGGGCCCTTAACTTTTAGTAAGATTCGCGAAATGAATAGTGTCAGTAGTAGTGTTGGGTATCGAGGACCGTTTGCCGATATTCGATATAAATCGAATTTCAAGTACCCGATAATCGATATATCGCTTCGATATATCGAATTTCAAATCATCACGATATATCGCCGATATTGCTGATATATCGTATCGCCAATATATCGAAGAAATAAAAACAAAAAAAAAAAAATCTCACAGGTTTTCAAAGTCACGTGACTTCGGACCATTGTTCAAAAGTAGTCGTTTTTTGCTAGGCCTTTTGTAGGCCGCCTTTAGCGTAAGTTGTGTTACCGGCTTTCCATGTGATCTTCTTAGATCGCTACTCTCATCAGCTGCCGTTCGATCGTCCGAATTTGACGATAGTCTTATCGTAAGTTGTGTTATGGGCTTTTCATGTGATCTTCTTAAATCGTTACTTTCATCAACGACCGTCGACGGTTTAAATAAAAAGTCGCTCAAAACTCACAAGAAAGATTTTCTTGTCCGTTTTTTTTCAAATTTAGACATGACGTTCAATTCTCTATCGATCCATGTGCAACTCAACCCTGTGACTATTTTATTTCATTTTGCGCCCAATACAATATAGGTGTTAAGGCCATATTGTATGTTTTGCATACAATAGGCATATTGTATGGGCGTACGATCACCTACTTTTGAACTATGCTTTGGACAAAGTGACTCTAAAATCTTTGCCGGAAAAAAATACGGTTATTTCCTGAAAGTCAGCAGAGTGAAGGAGATCTCTGAGGTACATTGACGAGGTACACTTGTGAAGTACACGTACGTCATCCCTGAGTACGATTTTCCAGACGAAAAAGGTCGGTTTCTATATATTTGATGATTTTTGAGATTTAATAGTCAGCTTACGTGGAGCCACTCATATCAGAACACGTATGTAAAACTTATTTACAAACGAAACGCGATGTACCCGAGGCCTCTGTAATACATAAATTTTGTTGTCCGTATTATTACAGACACCTCCTCCTGTAACCATACCAAAATTAAGTATTCATTAGAATTACAGAATTAGGGTGACGTTCCATTAGACGAAAAGTGGGGTTCGTTACTGGACGCCGTACGTTTTCGTACAGTGCCGTACAGAGACGTACCAAACAAATTTTTTTGTCAGACGAAACATCGTTACTGGAAAGCTGTCGGGAAGCTCCAATGATGTAGGCGTAATTCCTGACCGTTGGATGTTTCACATTTTGAGATCCGCGAAGCAATCGAGCACATCATCTAGTAAAAGTGCACATGGTTACCGTTAGTAGATCACCCTGGGTTGAGAGGAGCCGCTCCTCTCAACCCCGGGTGATCTACTACACGAGCTAACGAAGCGCCTAGAGTTTT
>JBBHKE010001856.1:740494-769164 GCA_037447655.1 Zygnema cylindricum | reverse complement strand
TTTTCAAAACACACACACACATTTTTAACATTTTTTCAAACATTTTTCTCCGTATACACTTGTCCGATTTTCGGTGGGAGAACACCAATAGGAAGGTGAAGATCTTGCCTTTCAATCGCAACCGTCGCATCGAAAATCTAAAGACTGTGTACGGAGAAAATAATGTTTTAAGTGTTTGAAGTGTTTATGTTTGAAAAAAAACATCAACACTAATATCGATACATGGTGTCGATGCCGTTACGTGACACTCTTTCTTTACGCCTGTACGAAATAGTGAGCAGTGTAAGTACGGAGTGACACATTTTGTACGCTACACCGTGAATCGATATTAGCCTTATGTATTCTATATCGGCACCCCAAAATTTTGACATTGATACCTTAAATAGAATAAACTACACTATTTAAGGTCGTGGATCATAATCTGCAACGTCTCCTAACACTAAACTAGAATGAATGACGCTATTTTTTTCTTTACACTAATAATTTCTATAGGCTAATAACGATTCAAGGTGTACAAAACTGTACACCGCGAATCGTTATTAGTGTCAAAGTCACTAATTTGGGTTCTTAAAATTTTGATTTTTTTCGTTAAATAGGATACATGATTTTAATTTTTCTTTGACGTTAATTAAGGTACCGTACAAAATAGCGTAAAGATCGAAAGTACAATAATATCTAAATAGTGTGGCATACGGTCAATGTCATACCGTACATCAATGTACCTTTTCAAGGGAAAAATTTACAAAAAATGAATTAAATCAGACGCGCACGCATAGGAACGTGCGCTAAAAAAACTGGATTATTCTGACACGTAAATTAGTCTGATATGTACGGATATTTAAATTTCACGACGGCGTATGATTTCTAAAATTTTGTACGGATAAATATATTAATGTATATAATCGTACGGAGAATATTCCATTTTTGTTGTTCCCAAATTAGCATAATGCCGAACTTAGAATACACCTTTTCTTAAAAAAAAATCAAATTCTTAATTAGCATCAATTACGGTAAATTTTCTTCAACTCACTATTTAAACTTTGACACTAATAACGATTCGCGGTGTACTGTACACCATTTAAAAAGTCCAAATTACAGTAATTAACACTAATTAAACTGTACATAAATAAGCGTAAAGGAAAAAAGGGAGTTACTAATTCTATTTTAGGTTCGAGGTTCAAAATCAAAAAATGTAGGGGCGCTGAATTACACCGTGAATCGCTATTAACCATAGTTGTTCACGGCGTTTAGTGCGAACAATTTAATCGCGACGAATTATACGTAACAAACGCATTGAACCTTTTGAACAAATCGTAAAAATCGTTAATGATTTTTTGTCCGTACTATTCGGTACATGTAAACAAAAATGAATTTTAAATAATACCGCAGTTTGTAAGTTTTCCGTTACAAATGCAAAATAGGCTATAGTGGAAGAGCGTAGAGCCAGGCTCAAATCTCGGCCAACACAATATTTTTGTCAAAGTCCGTCTGTCCGATATTATCTGACAGGCAGATTCCTGGCAGATTTTCAACATTCCATGGCGGCTTCTTTCAAAAATAGTTGAAGAAGACGTTCGTACATTTTTCAAACTATCCGCGCGCAAATAGTGTGACATTTCAAACTTCTATTTTCGAAAATGTCCGTACATTTTCAAAAATGTAACGTACATGTTCCGTGTATTTTTTGTTCGGTTTAATGGACAAAAAACACCAGTAAGGGCGACGTGTGTTTTCGTTAAATTCCGTACATTACCGTAAAAAATCGTACAATTTGCGGTAAACGTTGCACCTTTTACATAGATTTTCCGTTCAATTTACCGGGCAGAAAGTACATCACGTTTTTTTCCGATTTATTCAAAAGTCACGAATTATACATTTTAATCGGGAAAAAGGAAAAAATCGCGCGATTTTAACAACTATGCTATAAACGTAATAAAATAGATAGCGTAATGAAGCAATTAGCGTTATTTACGCTAGTTGGGAATGTCGTTTTTTTGGAAATAATTTTTATTCTAATTTTTCGTATACTCTAATTTGTAAACTGCTTTGTAAAAAATTTCGGTGCAGAATATCTCCACAGTAAAATATGTGCATGTACAAATTGTTCAAATCGTACGCCGTCGCGTTTTTTTGACATCCGCGAATGCCGGAAGATATTCACGCAATTACATGTTAGCGCGACTACGGGACAGCGTGAGTATTTTTTCTATACTTTTCTACTTGGAAAAGTACAAAAAAGTACGGCTCATACCGTACATCACACTATTTATAATGGAACTATATTAGAGTCATGAATCCTATTTAATGAGCTACCTCAAATAACGTGTAGAAACATTTAGGGTGAAGTTCCATTAAGACATTCTGTAATTATACGGCCAACATTACAGAATGCTACAATTTGAACCATAGTTCAAAAGTAGGTGAAAGTAGGCCCATACAATATACCTATTGTATGCAAAACATACAATATGACCTTAAGACCCATATTATATTGGACCCGGGGCCAATTAAGACACGGACAAAAGTTGGATGATTAACATTGGACCAAATTTTTTATTTGGGCATTGATTAGACGATCGGGCGATAGATGATCAAAGTAGCAATCTAAGAAGATCACATGAAAAACCCATAGCACAACTTATGATAAAGGCGCCGACCAAAGGCCTACCATAAAAACGCCTACTTTTTAACTATGATTTGAACGACGTTCCATTGCGCAAATTTTGTAATCCACGTGCTAGCAAAAGCGTGGTGCCACGTAGCTCTAGATTTGATATTGAAAATCGTCAATGATTTTCACACCGACAAAAAATCTTCATTTGCGTACCATGTACGTGCGTCCCAGGTCATCGTTCAACGCAACTTTTGTAATCTTGTCAAATATCACCTCAATTTTTTAGGGTTCTTTTTTTTACGTGTGACAAATGAGCGCTGCGATAAATAGTGTGATGAATGGGCGCTAACAAAAATAGCATGACAAAGTGCGATACGAGATTTCGTTTGTATTATCTGTTGTATTTTTGAATGCGTATGTCGTGTGCGAAATATATTGATTTTCGTTGGTTGCCATATTGACACCTATACTCTTTATCTAGCGTGTCGCGGCTCATTTTTTTCTGTAATTGATGATGTACCTCGCGAGGTACGTCACATATTACAAAAACTTTCGAAGCGAATGCTTCGCGAAAAGGCATCCAACGGTCATTGTTAACTCCCAAACTTTTGGAGAAAAACGGCAAGATTCTCTGTAATGTTTTTTTACGGATAAAAACAAAATAAGAGGTACGAGATAGTCCGAAGAGGTCCAAATCTCTGTAAACAACCTCACTTTTAGCCTAATGGAACTTCAACTTTAGAATGTTTAATTCTATTTGAGAATTTGCGGAAAAAAGCAGGGTACCTCAAATAGCGTTCAATACGCTAATAGTGTAGAAACTAATGGTTTTATTAGTATTTTCTAGGTCTGAAAAGAAATATAGAAGTTGAGGCAGCCTATCTCTAACCTCTCTCTCCAACTCTCAAACTTGTCGCAGTCACTGAGAAATTGGAGAGGAAGCTAGAGCCATGGCTACCTTGGCTATCCTGAGGTTTACGGGAATTTTATATTAGGGTTTATTTATTTATTTAAAAGGTATGTGCCGGCGGCAGGATTTGATCCTTGTACCTACCGGCCGGCAGACAGGAAATAGCCGGTAGCCTTAGCCGTTAAGTCTAGCCATAGTGTTACGTAGCATATAGTTTGATATTTATTTAAATGATTATACGCGCGATAAATCATTTAACTGAAATGAATTACGGGATACATAGATCCAGTAATATATAATGTACGAATTACGGTACGGACAAAAATCAGTACCGCGCATTTGTTTCGTAAGTGAAACAAAAACCGCGCATGTATTTATTACGGCTACGATTAAATCCGAATTTAATCGGACGGCCGGGATTAGCGCCGAGATCGCGGAGGAAGATTTCGGCGGTTTGTGGCCATCGCCACATCGGATGACGCGTGGCGAAATTCCGTTGGATTGTGGAATCTCCGGAGATTATGGCACCGAATCCGGATTTGACATGTGTCGACATTTTGGCCATGTCGTACAATGTCCGTACATAAAGTACACCGGCAGCTGTACTTTTGCGTACGGAACTCAATTCTGATTGGTTCCGTACATCAGTAGATAGAGTCTGTGAGAGAGATAGGACTTAGAAAAATTAGAAGATAGGACCCCCTCTCCCAGAGAGCTTCTGTACAAAATGTCAACTTTGACCCTCCATAACTTACTGCTCAGGGGAGCAAATTCAGAGATTCTTTTTGCTACCGACTCAGGGGAGTCTTGCCTTTACACGGGTGCAGGTGGTCAGGGTTTTTGTCTGCCAAGGTGGCAGTTATTTTTGCTGGAACACAAAGGGGTCAGGATTATCCTAGAGGCTTCTTGGAAGCTGTATACTCTGAGGACTTATGGAGGTCTCAGAGTTTCAGGTTATGGGCCCATCCTCTAAGGTACCAATCTTTAATGGAACTGGCTTCATATACTGGGAAAGTATGATGATAGGAGCTCTATGCGAAAAGAGGTTTTGGGGGATAGTGAGTGGACGGTTAGGGCGTCCATCAAGTCTTGGAATTCCTCCAGGGTTTGGAGGAACCAGATTCACCAAGAAAGAGGACCCACCTTCAACGGAGGAAACAAAAGAAGGAGAGGTGGTGGACAAAGGAAAGGAGAAAGAGACGACCACACTTAAAGCAACTGGTTCGACATTCATGTCACCTATTCCGAGGAATGAGGAGAATGATACTGAAACCTGGGACTTCAACAATATGGCGGCAAAGCACTTCATCCTACGCCGTCTCACTCAAGGACTTGCATGTCCTCATTTGCAGGTAGAAAGAGCATCCGATCTTTGGATGGCTCTCATAGAGATGTACCGAAGTGGTACGATTCAGCAACAACAGTTGGCTGATCAGAAAGTTAAGGAGTATGTATACAAAGGGGGAAATATGTTGGATTTTTGCAATAAGCTTGCTACACTCTTCATGGAGCTACAGAGTGCGGGAAAAGATTTTAGTGAAAAAGAAAAGGTTAACTGTTTACTGATGAAATTACCTGATGAGTTCGTGAACATAGTTTTCCGTGTGCAGGACTTGCCTGACTCAAGGTGGATATGGAACTCAGTGGTAGGGATGATTCTCGTTCAAGAGAATACAATTGAGATCCGAAGGGGAGGAAAGAGTGGCCAAGCCTTGGAAACAGCGACTGATTGGAGGAACAGGGATTCCCGAAAACCGGTCGGAAACTATGGGGGTAGGGAGCAGAAAAAACAGGCCGATGAGTTCGAACCAAGGGCTCCCAAAGGACTATGTCACTTTTGTAAGAAACCGGGGCACTATATGGCAGAGTGCACTAAGCTAACCGAGCTTCGGTTAAAGGAGGGGCAGACCGGTGGTACCCCGAGAGGAAAGAAAAATGCCCTTGTCACACAGGTACTTGAGGCTGAATCCGAGGACGAGGACGATGAGCTCCTTTTGGATGAGGAGTTAGAGGCGAAAATAGAGGTCCAAATTCCACGAAGGCAGAAATGTGCTTACGGTGGATCGAAAGGTGAAGCAGGCTGGATTGTAGATTCAGGTGCCTCCATGCACATGTGTAAGGATAGACACCTGTTCACTAAGATAAGCAAGATTCCCACCGTAGAGATAGAGTACGGGGATGGGAGGATAGTCACCACTACTCTTGTAGGATCGGTAGATCTAAAAGTGTTAGTAGAAGGAAAGACATCCATATTAACATTCTCCGATGTATTGTTTATTCCGGAGCTGAACAAAAATCTTATCTCTACATCAGTATTAGATGATAAGGGTTTTTTTACTAGCACTAGGGAAGGAGTCTTTACTGCTAGTTTTGAGGATGATGTCTATTTCATTGCTGAGAAAGGTAGCCATGGGATGTTTAGACTGATCTTAAGTAATGAAAAGAAGAAACTTTATTATGCTGGTGTTCATGATATTATGATGTGGCATAAAAGGCTTGGGCATGTGAATTCAGATAAGTTAAGAGAGATGAAAAAGATGGGAGTGGTGGAAGGGATTCAGTTCAGTGAGAGTGATGATATAAGTGATTGTAGTGGATGTGCTCAAGGTAAAGCACACAGATTACAATTTCCTAAGTCAGCCCACCTATAAGGGAGAAAAAATTATAGATCTAGTACACACAGATATTTGGGGACCGGCTAAAGTGCCCTCACCGGGGGGGAAGAGATTTATGATGACTATAACTGATGATTGGTCTCGGTATTCCGGGTATATTTTTTGAAAAACAAGTCCGAAGCTGAGGATTGTTTTAGACAATATAAAGCATGGAGCGAAAAACTCCATGAAACTCCAATCAAGAGAGTAAGGAGTGACAATGGTGGAGAGTATACTTCTAACCAGTTTGAGGATTTTATGAGGGAAGATGGGGTTCAACACCAAAAGACAGTTCCAGAAATCCGGAACAGAATGGGGTAGCTGAAAGGTTAAATAGAACACTAAGTGATAGTGCTAAAAGTATGTTGTCAGATAAAAAGATAGGGAAAAGGTTTTGGGCAGAAGCAATGAACTGTGCTAATTACCTCAAGAATAGAGTTCTTACTTCAGCTATAAGAGATCAAACACCTTATGAGAGATGGACAGGCCGGAAACCAGACATATCTCACTTAAAGGTTTTCGGCAGTCAAGTGTTCAGTCTAGATACTGATCGGTCCAATTGGAAGCTAGATCCTAAAGGAAAACCGGGATACTTATTAGGATATGATGAAGATGTTAAAGGATATAGAGTTTATGATCTAAAAAGGGAAGATATAATCTTAGTAAAGCATCTAGTAGTTATGGATGAAGGAAAGTCTGTGGATCCTTCAAATATACGAAGTTAGTAAAAATCAGATTTGAGTCAGAAAATTCCGATGACTTTGAGCTTCCTAACTATCCAGGTTTTAGAGAAGATGACATTCTTGCAGGAACAAATCAGATCGAAAAGGACTCGGCTGTGGAAACTCCAGTGACAACTCTACTCGAAGCGGAAGACGTGGTGGAAATTGATTCGGAATCAAGGGATAGGGGAGAAGCCGAGTTTGTTCGAAAGAATCCACGAGAACCATCTATTCCGGCCTCAGATTTTGAGGGGGGGAGGAGAAGTAGCAAAAGACTGCAAGAAAAACAGGTTAATAACAAGGTAACTAAACTAGCTCATCAAGATGAACCTCAAACTTATGGAGAGGCGATGACTTGTCCAGAAAGAAACCGGTGGAAGACAGCCATCAATGAGGAGATGGCTTCAATCATGGCAGCCGATACTTGGGAGCTGGTGGACTGTCCACCTAACCGAAAACCAATCGGTTGTAAGTGGGTTTTCAAATTAAAACTGAACCCAGGTAACACAATCGAACGCTACAAGGCCAGATTAGTGGCAAAGGGATTTACACAAAAGGAAGGAATTGACTACGAGGAAACCTTTGCCCCGGTGGTCAGATTTCCCTCCGTCCGCATACTTCTCAGTTTAGCAGCGGCGGAAGACATGGAAGTGCATCAGATGGACATCAAGACAACCTTTTTGCATGGAGAATTGGAAGAGGAGATCTTCATGCGACAACCCGAAGGTTTTGTGGAGGAAGGAGAGGAGAGTAAGGTATGCCGGCTGATTAAATCTCTTTATGGTTTGAAATAGGCACCTCGACAATGGAATAAGAAGCTTGATGAGTTTCTTACCGGTCTGGGATATATTCGGATTAGCTCAGATCACTCAATCTATGTTTTCGAATATGAGGAAGGTTTGATATTTATTGCAATTTATGTTGATGATTTGCTTGTATTAAGTAAATCAATGGAAAAAATTAACAAACTGAAAACCGATCTTAAGGGGAGATTTGAAATGAAGGATATGGGAGAAGCAAGATATATTTTGGGAATTCAAGTAGAGAGAGACCGAAAAAGGAAAATTATAAGACTGACTTAAAAGAAGCAATAGGGAACATGCTTGAAAAATTTCAAATGGATAAAGCTAATAGTTGTACAACTCCAATGGAGTTGAAGAAGGGAAGTGAGGGGAGTGAGGAAGAAGGAGTCATAGTCTTAGACGAGGAATTATCTCCTGATGAACAGAAGTTCATGCAGACTATTCCTTACAGGCAAGTAGTGGGAAGTCTAATCTATTTTATGAATTGTACCCGGCCGGAATTAGCTGCAGCTGTAGGAGTGCTGAGTAGAAGTCTAAATGCTCCCAATAAGAAGGATTGGGAGGCAGCTAAGAGAGTCCTTAGATATTTGGTAGGAACTAGAGATCTATGGTTGCATTTGGGTGGGGAGAATACTGACATCACTACTTGGAGTGATGCCAGTTATGGTGATGCTCCGATGAGGAGATGTACTTCTGGATATGTATTATATGTGGGTGATGGGGCTTGCTGTTGGAGTAGCAAACAGCAAAAGGTTATTGCTCAGTCCACCATGGAGGCTGAGTATATGGCCTCTTGCTCTGCTGTAAAAGAATTGATGTGGGTCAAGTCTTTGCTTGGTGAGCTTGGTCACCTTAAGAGTGGTGTGCAGAAAATATTTTGTGATAATCAGGCAGAAATCGCTATTTCTGCCAATCCTAAACACCATTTTAAAGCCAAACACATGGACATCAGACTCAGCTTTGTTAGAGAGAAAGTAGAAAACAAAATAATCAGTTTAGAGTACAGACCAGATAGTGAGATGGTAGCAGATATGATGACCAAACCTGTGCCTTCCCCTAAGCTAATTTTTTGCAGGGAGAAGTGTGGTCTAAAATTAAAGATTGACTAGAAAATAAGGGGAGTGTAGAAACTAATGGTTTTATTAGTATTTTCTAGGTCTGAAAAGAAATATAGAAGTTGAGGCAGCCTATCTCTAACCTCTCTATCCAACTCTCAAACTTGTCGCAGTCACTGAGAAATTGGAGAGGAAGCTAGAGCCATGGCTACCTTGGCTATCCTGAGGTTTACGGGAATTTTATATTAGGGTTTATTTATTTATTTAAAAGGTATGTGCCGGCGGCAGGATTTGATCCTTGTACCTACCGGCCGGCAGACAGGAAATAGCCGGTAGCCTTAGCCGTTAAGTCTAGCCATAGTGTTACGTAGCATATAGTTTGATATTTATTTAAATGATTATACGCGCGATAAATCATTTAACTGAAATGAATTACGGGATACATAGATCCAGTAATATATAATGTACGAATTACGGTACGGACAAAAATCAGTACCGCGCATTTGTTTCGTAAGTGAAACAAAAACCGCGCATGTATTTATTACGGCTACGATTAAATCCGAATTTAATCGGACGGCCGGGATTAGCGCCGAGATCGCGGAGGAAGATTTCGGCGGTTTGTGGCCATCGCCACATCGGATGACGCGTGGCGAAATTCCGTTGGATTGTGGAATCTCCGGAGATTATGGCACCGAATCCGGATTTGACATGTGTCGACATTTTGGCCATGTCGTACAATGTCCGTACATAAAGTACACCGGCAGCTGTACTTTTGCGTACAGAACTCAATTCTGATTGGTTCCGTACATCAGTAGATAGAGTCTGTGAGAGAGATAGGACTTAGAAAAATTAGAAGATAGGACCCCCTCTCCCAGAGAGCTTCTGTACAAAAGGTCAACTTTGACCCTCCATAACTTACTGCTCAGGGGAGCAAATTCATAGATTCTTTTTGCTACCGACTCAGGGGAGTCTTGCCTTTACAGGGGTGCAGGTGGTTAGGGTTTTTGTCTGCCAGGGTGGCACTTATTTTTGCTGGAACACAAAGGGGTCAGGATTATCCTAGAGGCTTCTTGGAAGCTGTATACTCTGAGGACTTATGGAGGTCTCAGAGTTTCAACGATTCACGGTGTAGTGTTACTAATACTAAATGTGATTCACTGTGTAGAATATTGTTGACAGTTCGAGTTTTATCTTAAAAATCGCTAGATTTGTAACTGCCGTACTATACGACAATTCTAAACGATTCTATCGATGACCGCATGAAATATCACACACGATAAATTTAAAAGCACGATGGTAAACCATCTGAGTCTGGGGGTACAAAAAGGGTGGCATGGCCAAAGCTGAAAAACTACAAGCTGGGCAACAAAAAATAAAGAAAAACAACGTGAACACATAAAAAATGGCAAATAGAAGAAAAACTTAAACTCAAAATGAAAAGCACGGCAATCCACCAAACCAAAACAATAACCCCAACCCCAACCCAATTAAAAATCTACGAAAAGCAACCACGTAAGTCCCGCCCTAGCCCGGGTTGTTGAAATTAGTAGATTTTTAGAGTATTTTCTAGGTTGAAATATGTTAGTATAAAAGGAAAAGAAAAGGACGGGCAGCTTGCCTCCACCTCCTCTCTCTAGCCCCCATACTTGTTGTAGTCACTGAAGGATAGAGAGGGTGGTTGATCCATGGCTGCCTTAGTTCAACATGCAGTTATTTTTAGTAGGTTACTAAAAATATACCTGACGGACCGGGGATTTGATCCCGGTACCTTCGGTTCGTCAAGTTGGCCGATAGCGGTCAGCTTTATCCTATAAGACTAGGACCAGTGCTAAATGCTATAGTATGTGATAGATATATATATATATATATAGGGAGGAACAAATCCATTTAACTAAAACTGTATACGGCACGCATAGATACAGTTTTATGAAAGTACGAAGTACGATTCTATTTCAAAACGGATACCACGCACTTTGTTTCGACATCGAAACAAATATCGCGCAAGTATTTATAACGGCTAAGATTGCGTCTCGCTGCAAATCCAACGGCGCACATCATCGCCGAAATTCCGGAGTGGTCACTTTGGCGTTTTGTGACGTGGTATAAATTGGAGCCACGTGGAGAGATGACATTCGGTCATGGGAATTCCGAGGAATGTAAGGATGAGTGAAAAGCAGACACGCGTCCACTTAATAGCCTTGTCGTACATAGGCCGTACAAAAGGTACACCGGCAGTAGTACTTTTTGGTACGGTACAGTAGTCTGATTGGTCCGTACTTTATTAGATAGAAGTTATTAGAGGGAATCAAGACTTAGAAAATTTTGGTAGGCAGTCAACTCTCCCTTTGAGAGTTTGTTCACATTGGCATTTTTACTGCCTCATAACTAATCGGCTGGTTGGCTGTTTTCAGTGATTATTTTTCCTACGGACTCAGGGGAGTCCAGGTTGCACAGAGGTGTAGTCAAACTGTCATTTTGCCTCCCTGGACAGTAGTGGTTGTGGCTTAAAGTGGGTTAGTTAAATATTATCTAGAGGCTTCCTATATTTTGTGATCCAATGGAGGACACATAATTGCACGGGTGTACCCGCTTTACTTCGTGGCACGTGCGAACAAAAAAAATTGATATTGAAAGAACGTCTTACGGTTCTGCCCTTCTGCCAAACTACGAAGTTTCGTTTGGCCGTATTCTATTCGACTGACCACAGTGTGGCTTATCAACAACTCTACCACCCATCGCTATTAGAGTTTATTAAGCTAGTTAGATAGTGATTTTTTGTTAATAACACTATTTAACGGAGTGGACTAAATTTGCCGCGTCTCCCTAAAATCTAGTATCTAGTAATCTAGAATTGAACATTCTAATTTCGCATTTGCATAAATAGTCCATTTTCTCAAATAATCCGTTTATAGACATGTTTACTCCCATAGCGATGGTGTAATGTAAATCGTTACCAAACCATATAGTTAAGCACTAGTGTTGGGTATCAGGTAAATTCATATTGAGATAATTTTGATATTCGATATATCGTATATTGATCGAGCAAACTCCTCGATATATCGTAGCAGGACCAACATAAATAATGGCGATATATATATCGCAAAAAATGGGTGTCCGTACAGGTCAAGTATGTTGAAATAAGTAGTTTTTAATATATTTTCTAGGTCTAAATTTATTAGAAAAGAAAATGTAGGCAGCCTGCCTCTATCTCTTCTCTCTCTCTCGCCCCCATACTTGTAATAGTCACTAAAGGAGAGAGAGAGAGAGCAATGGAGCCATGGCTGCCTCAACTCCATAGGAAGGACTAAAGAGTGGCTTAAGCCACTCTCAACAAAAGGTTGAGTCCGGCAGGACTCGAACCCCCCGACCGGCAGAGCGCGGCGTAGCCGTTAGCTCTAACCAGTCTGTCGTAGAAGTCCGTTAGGAGATATAGGGTTTCATTACTATTTAAACTATTGTAATGTACTAGATTCATTTAACTGAAACCCTTAACGCCACACATAGATACAGTTCTACGAAATACGAAGTACTGTACTTGTTTGAAATGGATATCTCGCATTTTTTTTCGAAAGCGAAACAAATATCGCGCAAGTATTTATTACGGCCGAGATTGAATTTCACGTCAAATCTAACGGCGCACATCATCGCCGAAATCCCGGAATGGTCATTTTGGCATTTAGTGACGTGGCATGACCTGGCGCCACGTGGGAAGACATCATTCAGTCGCGGGAATTCCGAGGAACGTACGGACGAGTGGAAAGTGGACACGCGTCCACTTAATGGCCGTGTCGTACAGATACCGTACAGAAAGTACATCGGCAGTAGTACTTTCTTGTACTATACAGTTTTGTGATTGGTTCGTACAGGCAGTAGATAGGAGCTGTGAGAGGGAAGTAGGAAAATCTAGGACTTAGGAAAATTTAGGTAGATAGTCCTCTCTCTGAGAGTTTGTATAAATTGGCATCTTTGCCACCCTATAACTTATCGGCTGGTTGGCCGTTTTCAGTGATTCTTTTTGCTACGGACTCAGGGGAGTCCAATCTGTACAGGGGTGCAGTCAAATTGTCAGTTTGCCTTCTTGGGCAAAAGTGGTCGTGGCTTAAAGTGGGTTAGTTAACCACTATCTAGAGGCTTCCTGTATTCTGTAGTCCAATGGAGGACACAGAATTGCAGGTTATGGGCCCACCCTCTAGGGTGCCCACCTTCAATGGATCTGGGTTCATCTATTGGGAAGCCATGATGATGGGAGCTTTGTGTGAAAAACGATACTGGGGTATCGTGAGTGGACAAGTGAAACGTCCGCCTTCGGGAACTCCACCAGGATTTGGGGGAGTAAGGTTTTCTGCAACAACGGCTGCCTCAGCGGAGGAGGCAGATGATGGGGACAGCAGTGTGTCTGAAAAGGACAAAGGGAAGGAGACACCCCTCACTCCTATTGCCACAGTATCGGGAGCGGCGACCGTGAAGACCGTGGAGAACGATACTCAAATGTGGGAGGATGTAAACATGGCTGCCAAGAACTTCATTCTGAGGCACCTCACTCAAGGTTTGGCCACTCCTCATCTTCACATTTACAAGGCGGAGGAGTTGTGGGAGAGTTTAGTGGAGATTTATAGAGCTGGAACTATTCAGGAGCTCCAGTTGGCAGAGCAAAAATTATTGAGTTACACTTACAAAGGAGGAAAGATGTTAGATTACTGAAATGATCTTTCTTGTTTGTATATGGAAATGGAAAGTGCCGGGTGGACAGGTACAATGAAAATGAAAGTTAACACCCTTATCATGAAATTACCAGATGAGTTTGAAAACATAGTGTACAGAGTACAGGGAATGCCTGATAGTTCATGGAAATGGAACACAGTAGTCAGGATGATACTTGTGCAGGAAAACACAATGGAGATTAGGAGAGGAGGAAAGAGCATTCAAGGTCTAACAGCAGGAGGGGACCGATGGGGGAAGGACCCGAAGAAACCTTATAGAGGGGAAAGAGATCTGTCTGGGGGACAGAGGCCCCCAAAGGGTCTTTGTCATTATTGCAAAAAGTCGGGACACTTTATTGCAGATTGTGTCAAGCTATCAGAGCTGAGGCTCCAAGAGAACCGTGGAGGAGGTCCTTCCGGAGGGAAGAAAAAGGCACTTGTGGTTACAAAAGTGTCAGGAGAAACCGAGGATGAGTCCTCTGAGGAGGATGGGGAGCTTCTTCTTGACGAGAGTCTGGAGGAGAAGGAGATCCCTCGGAGGCAAAAATGTGCCCTTGGAGCAATTCGGGAAGCTCCACAGGAAGGATGGATCATCGACTCAGGTGCATCCATGCATATGTGTCGTGATAAAGAACTCTTCACTAAGTTAAGAAAGATTCCTACGGTAGAGATAGAGTATGGGGATGGGAGAGTGGTTACTACAGATCTAGTGGGATCAGTAGATATGAAAGTCTTAGTGGAGGGTAAGACTTCCATACTTACATTCTCAGATGTACTTTACATTCCCCAGCTGAGTAAAAATCTTGTCTTTACGTCTGTGTTAGATGACAAAGAGTTTGATACTTTCACTAGAAAGGGAGTCTTTACAGCTAAGTATCGAGATGAAGTTTACTTTACAGCAGATAAGGGTAGCCAAGGAATGTTTAGGCTTAACTTGAGTAATGAAAAGAAGAATGCTTACTATGTTGGTGTTCCTAAGGTGATGATTTGGCATAAGCGGTTGGGGCATGTGCATTTTGATAGGTTAAGGGAAATGAAAAAGCTTGGGGTAGTAGATGGCATTCAGTTTGGGGATAATGAAGTGATGGATGATTGTAGTGGTTGTGCTCAAGGTAAGGCTCACAGACTTCCCTTTCCCAAAGCCGCCACATATAGAGGTGAGAAAGTGTTAGATTTGGTCCACACAGACATTTGGGGACCTGCAAAAGTACCTTCGGTTGGAGGAAAGAGGTTTATGATGACAATAACTGATGATTGGTCTAGATACTCTAGAGTCTACTTTCTGAAAAATAAGTCTGAAGCATCAACTTACTTCAAAGTGTATAAAGCATGGAGTGAGAAATTGCATGAAACCCCTATTAAGAGGATAAGGAGTGATAATGGGGGAGAATATACCTCTAACCAATTTGAGGAATATCTGAGAGATGAGGGAGTACAACACCAGAAAACTGTACCATATAACCCAGAACAAAATGGGGTAGCTGAGAGGTTGAATAGAACACTAGGAGATAGTGCATGCAGTATGTTGGCAGACAAGAAAATAGGAAAGAGATTTTGGGCAGAGGCAATGAACTGTGCCAACTATATTAAAAATAGAGTCCTTACCTCATCTGTAAAGGGAGTGACACCTTATGAGAGATGGGTTGGAAGGAAACCAGATATCTCACACCTTAAAGTATTTGGTAGCCAAGTTTACAGTCTTGACACGGATAGGAAAAACTGGAAACTAGATGCTAAGGGAAAACCTGGATACTTTGTGGGATATGATGAGGATGTTAAGGGATATAGAGTCTATGACTTAGCAAAGAAAGATATCATTCTGGTCAAACACTTAGTTGTCATGGATGAAGGGAAGTCATTTGACCCCTTCAAATATACAAAGAAGATAAGGATCAGATTTGAGTCCGAAAGTGAGGAGAACTCAGTCGTTCCCGAAAAAGACATGAGTGAAACTGTGATTACAGATTCAGGGGAGATCGAAGATACAGGAGACTCACCGGAAACCTCACATACTCCTATGGACTTCGAGGAGATGGAAGAAGCGGGACAAGATACGGTTTTTATGGACAGGGGAGCCGATGAGACAGTGAGAAGAAAT
Organism: Zygnema cylindricum; assembly: GCA_037447655.1. Classification (NCBI taxonomy): domain Eukaryota; kingdom Viridiplantae; phylum Streptophyta; class Zygnematophyceae; order Zygnematales; family Zygnemataceae; genus Zygnema; species Zygnema cylindricum. The sequence goes on along the minus strand of JBBHKE010001856.1, from coordinate 753,608 downwards.
CCAAGACTTCCATCCATTCCAGCTTCGGAGTTTGAGGGAGGAAGGAGGAGCAGCAAAAGGATACAGGAAAAACAAGCTGCCCCTAAGGTAACTAAGCTATCTCACCCAGATGAGCCTCAGTTTTACTTAGAGGCAGTGAATAGTCCAGAGAAAGAAAGATGGATTAGAGCCATAAATGATGAGATGGCTTCTATCATGGAAGCAAATACTTGGGAACTAGCGGATTGCCCTCCAGACAGAAAACCTATTGGATGTAAATGGGTATTTAAACTAAAACTGAACCCAGATAATACAATTGAGAGGTATAAGGCTCGATTGGTAACGAAGGGGTTCACCCAAAAAGAGGGGATTGACTATGAGGAGACCTTTGCTCCAGTTGTTCGGTTCCCATCGGTAAGGATTCTCCTCAGTCTGGCCGCAGCGGAAGACATGGAAATTCACCAGATGGACATTAAGACTGCTTTTCTTAATGGTGAGTTAGAGGATGAAATTTTCATGAGGCAACCCGAGGGGTTTGTGGAAGAAGGAGAAGAGAGCAAAGTGTGCAGGCTCATAAAATCCTTATATGGACTGAAACAGGCTCCCCGACAGTGGAATAAGAAACTAGATGAGTTTCTCACCGATCTGGGATACATCCGGATCAGCTCTGACCATTCTATCTATATGTTTGAAGATGAGAATGGTGTCATTTTTATTGCAATTTATGTGGATGATCTGCTTGTGTTAAGTAAGTCTTTCGAGAATATCAATAGGCTAAAGAAAGATCTTAGGAGCAGATTTGATATGAAGGATTTAGGGGAGGCAAAATATATTTTGGGGATCCAAATGGAGGAGAGATAGGGGGAAGAAGATTATCAGACTTACTCAGAAAGAAGCAATAGGTAATATGCTTGAGAAATTCCAGATGGAAAATGCTAACAGTTGTACCACTCCCATGGACTTGAAAAAAGTAAGTGATGGGAGTGTAGAAGGAGGAGTGATGATCTTAGACGATCAGATGAGTCCAGAGGAGAGAGAGTTCATGAAGTCTATCCCTTATAGACAGGTCGTAGGAAGCTTAATCTATTTTATGAATTGTACCAGGCCGGACATAGCGGGCGGCAGTTGGTGTACTCAGTAGGAGTCTTAATGATCCTAGGAAAAGGGATTGGGAGGCAGCCAAGAGAGTCATGAGATATCTGGTGGGAACTAGAGAGTTATGGTTGCATTTGGGAGGGGAGCACACTGACATCACTACTTGGAGTGATGCCAGTTATGGGGACGCACCTATGAGACGATGCACTTCTGGGTATGTGTTGTATGTTGGGGAAGGTGCTTGCTGTTGGAGCAGTAAGCAACAAAAGGTGGTTGCTCAGTCTACTATGGAGGATGAGTATATGGCGTCTTGTTCTGCTGTGAAAGAACTAATGTGGGTGAAGTCATTGTTGCAAGAACTGGGATATATGAAGGAGGGAGTGCATGAAATCTTTTGCGATAATCAAGCTGCAATCGCAATCGCAGCCAATCCAAAACATCATTTCAAAGCAAAACATATGGACATAAGATTAAGCTTCGTAAGAGAAAAAGTTGAAAATAAAATTTTAAATCTTGTGTATAGACCTGATGAAGAAATGGTGGCTGACATGATGACCAAACCTGTGCCCTCTCCTAAATTAAAATATTGTCGGGAGAAATGCGGGTTAAAAGAAAAATTAAAATTTGACTAGAAAATAAGGGGAGTGTTGAAATAAGTAGTTTTTAATATATTTTCTAGGTCTAAATTTATTAGAAAAGAAAATGTAGGCAGCCTGCCTCTATCTCTTCTCTCTCTCTCGCCCCCATACTTGTTGTAGTCACTGAAGGAGAGAGAGAGAGAGCAATGGAGCCATGGCTGCCTCAACTCCATAGGAAGGACTAAAGAGTGGCTTAAGCCACTCTCAACAAAAGGTTGAGTCCGGCAGGACTCGAACCCCCGACCGGTAGAGCGCGGCGTAGCTGTTAGCTCTAACCAGTCTGTCGTAGAAGTCCGTTAGGAGATATAGGGTTTCATTACTATTTAAACTATTGTGATGTACTAGATTCATTTAACTGAAACCCTTAACGCCACACATAGATACAGTTCTACGAAATACGAAGTACTGTACTTGTTTGAAATGGATATCGCGCATTTTGTTTCGAAAGCGAAACAAATATCGCGCAAGTATTTATTACGGCCGAGATTGAATTTCACGTCAAATCTAGCGGCGCACATCATCGCCGAAATCCCGGAATGGTCATTTTGGCATTTAGTGACGTGGCATGACCTGGCGCCACGTGGGAAGACATCATTCGGTCGCGGGAATTCCGAGGAACGTACGGACGAGTGGAAAGTGGACACGCGTCCACTTAATGGCCGTGTCGTACAGATACCGTACAGAAAGTACATCGGCAGTAGTACTTTCTTGTACTATACAGTTTTGTGATTGTTTCGTACAGGCAGTAGATAGGAGCTGTGAGAGGTAAGTAGGAAAAACTAGGACTTAGGAAAATTTAGGTAGATAGTCCTCTCTCTGAGAGTTTGTATAAATTGGCATCTTTGCCACCCTATAACTTATCGGCTGGTTGGCCGTTTTCAGTGATTCTTTTTGCTACGGACTCAGGGGAGTCCAATCTGTACAGGGGTGCAGTCAAATTGTCAGTTTGCCTTCTTGGGCAAAAGTGGTCGTGGCTTAAAGTGGGTTAGTTAACCACTATCTAGAGGCTTCCTGTATTCTGTAGTCCAATGTAGGACACAGAACTGCAAAGTACGGGAAATCGTACGAAAAAAACCCCCTCCCCCCCACCCCCCCCCCCCCCCCCCCCCCCCCCACTGAACGCCAAGGGTGGTTTTTGAACAAAAAAACGGAAAAAACCCTAAGAAAAATGTAAAAATTGCATAAATATCCGAATATTTAATTTCTCGGTACATGGTCGCGATATATCGATTATCGACAACCTAAAATTCGATATATATGGATCATCCACAATAGGTTCTCGATACCCAACACTATTAAGCACATCACCCAAATGCCTCAGAAGGATTATAATAGTGGTTAATGTTATTAGCCACAACTTCCATATGGTTTTATTTGTGGGTTAAGCTTTTACCTACTTACACTACCATACAGGTTATGTATGACACTGGACACGTCGTTATTATAGCTAATGTAACATCCACCCTATTGAACTAAAAATCAAGTTAATTTGGGTTTTGCCTAGTTGAATTGTTTTAATATTGTTTACTCCCAATAGTTCAACACCTTGACAAGTCCATAATTGTTCAAAACATTAATAAATTTTTTATCAATGGTAACCTTCGACCAAAGGTCTAATCCAACTGCCTCTAACATGGTTCAAACTATAACAGAATATGTGGACTGCAAATCAAATTACATAGAAGTCAACCCATATATGGCGAATGTCAAAAGTGAAAAAAAACGAAACAAGGGTTGAATTGATAACGAGTTCATCGGGGTGGACGTTGTTGATATTTGTCTATCTTCTATGTCTGTATTAGGATATATAAAGGGCCTAAGCAGTCTGCCTCTAACTCCCTTCTCCAACACCCACACAAAAGGCTGGATAAGGAGATAGAGCCATGGATGCCGAGGCCCTCTAGAGAAGACAAGGAGTAGATTAGGTAGATTTAGCAAAATAGGATTTGACGGACCCCGGAATTGATCCTGATACCTACAGTCCGCCCAGTCACCCGTAGCCGTTAGCTTTATCTAGGACCAGTGTTAAGGTATATAAGGGTTGACAGATATTTAAACTTGTACACATAGAACATTTCATTTAACTAATGAAATATACGATAGAACATAGAACAAGTAGCCACCATTCCGGATGACACGTGGCAATATCGAAGAGGATTGCGGGATCTCCAGAACGCGAGATGATAAGTCCGAATGTGACAAATGTCACATTATGGCGACGTCGTACAATGACCGTACAAAAAGTACTCTTGCACATGTACTTTTTCACGGTACATTCATATAATTGGTGCGTACCTCAGTATTAGGGGGCTTAGAGAGAGATTTTTAGGACATACAATATTTTGGTAGGTAGCCACCTCTCTCCCAGAGAGGATCTGTAAAAATCGGCAAACTTTGCAATTTAATTTCAACTCACTCGGTTGACCATTTTCAGTGATTCTTTTTGCTGCGCACTCAAAGGAGTGCACGCAACACAGGGGTGTAGTCGGTCAGCGTTTTTGCTTACCAGGGTGGCTGCATTTCTAAGAGAAAGTCAAAGTTGAGAAATATGTTTATATATTTATATTCTAACTTTGCATTTTGTGGGGGAATTGAGCACACATAAATTCTTATTTCACGGGAGTGAAGTTGTATTAGGGTTCTAATTGTCAATGTGTCAATCATTTGCGTTTGTATCAGTTTGGAGTTGGCACTATATTGATAAGCTTCTTTGGATCTGCGAATTATGTGGGCGAATGGAGCCCATGGAGTTTCAGGTTATGGGCCCACTATCTAGGGTGCCTTTGTTTAATGGAACAGACTTCACTTATTAGGATTTTACGACATTGGGATTGCTTTTCGAAAAGCACTTATGGGGAATTGTTTCGAGACAAGTGAGGTGTCCCCCACCGGGCTTTGGTGGAACTCACTATAGAGATTCACCTGGGGCTTCGTAGTAGTCCAATCGGAGTTCAGATTCAACGGAAGGTGAAAGGAAAATCATTGCCATGGAAAGGGGAAAGAGGAGAAGGATAAAGGGACACCTATGGTGAGGGGAGTTAGGCTTTCGGCTACGGTTCTACTTGAATGGGTTTTAACTAAACCAAAAACTGAAGAAAATGACAGGAAAATATGGGAATTCAAAAACACTATAGCAAAACATCTCATACTGAGAAACGTGTCTAAATCCATAGCTATCACTCGTTTTAACCTAACCAAGTCTTCAAAAATATAGGAAACAGTGATTCAGGTTTATAAGAGTTAAACTATACAGAGGCAACTTTAAGTAAAACAGGAAATAGATGCCTATTTTTATAAAGGCGGAGTTAAACTATACAGAGGCAACTTTAAGTAAAACAGGAAATAGATGCCTATTTTTATAAAGGCGGTAGCATGATAGAGTTTTGCAATGATATTGTTGCGTTATATGTTGAGCTTGCTAGTGTAGGATATGTAGAATCTGAGGAGAGAAAGATTAACACTCTAATCATGAAACTCCCTGATGAGTATGAAAACATCATTAACGGTATGCAAAGATTAACACTCTAATCATGAAACTCCCTGATGAGTATGAAAACATCATTAACCGGTATGCAGGAAATGGATGGCTCTTCATGGACTTGGAGCATTACCATAGGGATAATTCTTGTGAGGGAAAGCATTTTGGAGCTTCGTAGGGGAATGACCTGACAGCTGGTGGTGACTGGCATAAGAGCAATGAGAGGAAGAAAGACAAAGATAAACCTTACTGGAACTTAGGTGGAAAGAGTGGGAGAAGAAAAGAAAGAGGAGTTTCAAAGGGGGGTTTACTCGCTGTAGGGAACCGGTCACCATATGGAGGAGAAAAACTTAGAAGTTGGAATGTGGATGAGGAGGAAGAAGGGGAAGAGGAGAAAGAGGATGAAGATATTTTAGAGCTTCTCCGGATTAGTAGTATGGGGAAGAGAGAAAAGCACACAGAAATTCCACAAAAGCAACAGTGTGCTTTTGGAGGTATAAGGGAAGTAAAGAGAGAGGAGGTACTTTAGGATGTCGAGGAGTGTAGAGTGTATAACTTAGAAATGAGAAAGTCAGATCAAAGATCCATAAGTGAAAACGGGAAAGATACAATTAATGAGGATAATTTTATAGATAATAGGGAAACAAAAAACTGGTCGCAAAGGGAGACTTCAACGGATTCCGAGGAAAGGGGAGAAGTGAAACTCGAAGAGGTTTTAAAGGATAGGGGAGAAGAGGAATATTTAATGAAAGGTTTAGGGGAGGAGAAATACTTATTTGGAGTAAATTTAGAAAGAGAGAGTGGAAAGAAATCCATGGGAGAGAGTGAGGAAAGTTCAATTTTTGCGGGTAATGGGTTTGACATCGCTAAAGTGAGTGATGGTATTTATGAAGGTGTACCTATAAAAGGGTTAGCATCTGGGTGTATATTGCAGATTGGAGATGGGGCTAGGAGTTTGGATTGCAAGAGGGAAATCGGGTTTTGTGTGGATGAAAAAGTGATGAGGTGGATAAAATCTTTGCTCGGGGTTATGAAAATTGGGATGCTTAACAAAAAAATGTGATCAGCAAGATGAAATGTTTATTTCAACTCATCTAATGGAACTTTTAAAATGTGAGGGTATTGTCAAAATGGTTTATGAAAGGAAAAGGAAAAGAAAAAAAAATTGGGAGGGGGTATTTTGTTTTTTTTGTGTGGGAGTTGAAAGGAAAATAGACTAGAAAATAATGGGAGTGTTGATATTTGTGTATTTTCTAGGTATGTGTTAAGATAGAAAAAGGGCAGATTGCCTCTAACTCCCTTCTCCAAGCCCCCACACTTGTTGTAGTCCCTGAAGGTTGGATAAAGAGATAGAGCCATGGCTGCCTAGATCCTCTAGAGAAGAGAGGGAGTAGATTTGGTAGATTTAGCAAAAAGGGAGAATTGATCGTGGTACCTACTGTCCATCAAGTCACCCGTAGCTGTTAGCTTTGTCTAGGACCAGTGGTAAGGTATATAGGGTTTGACAGATATTTAAACATGTACACGTAGGACATTTCATTTATCTAATGAAATGTACGGTAGAACATAGAACACATTGTACCTTTTATGCCGCAAGAAACAAATGTTACGGACATTTGTTTTGATGGTTCGAATAAAAATCCGATTTGAATCGACGGTCGTGGTGCGAGCCGGGGTTCCAAAATGGGCGACTTGGCGTTTTCGGGCGCCGCCACTCCGGATGACACGTGGCGATATCGAAGAGGATTGCGGGATCTCCAGAACGTGAGATGACAAGTCCGAATGTGACAAATGTCACATTATCGCGATGTCGTACAATGACCGTACAAAAAGTACTCTGACACCTATACTTTTTTGTACGGTACAGTCATATGATTGGTGCGCACCTCAATACTAGGGGGCTTTGAGAGGGGTTTTAGGACTTAGAAAATTTTGGTTGGTAGTCGCCTTTCTCCCAGAGAGCATCTATATAAATCGGCAAACTTTGCCATTTAATATCACTCACTTGGTTGCCCATTTTCAGTGATTCTTTTTGTTGAGGACTCAGGGGAGTCCAAGTTACACAAGGGTGTAGTCGATCAGAGTTTTTTCTTGCCAGGGTGGCTGCATTTATAAAGGAAAGTCAAAGTGGGGGAATGTGTCCAAATACTCATATTCTAACTTTGCATTATGTGGGGGAATTGAGCACATAGAAAGTCTTATTTCACAGGGGTGAAATTATATTAGGGTTCAAACTGTCAAGGTGTCAATCATTTGGGTTTGTATCAACTTGGAGTTGGCACTATCTAGATAAGCTTCTTTGGATCTGCGAATTCTGTGGGCGAATGGAGCCCATAGAGTTTCAATTCGATGATCGATCAAATATGAGTGAATGATTTACATACCGAAAAACATAAAATAGAGTTAAAAACATTGTTTATGTAGTTGGCCCGAAATGAGCCATGTTGGAAAACATGATATGTTTAGTATAACTAATTATGTTAAAAGGGTTAACACTAATAAATCACCAAAGGTAGGTTCACGTGTGTTAAAGTGAGGCTTTTTTTTGTCTTTTTCATACAAAGTAGAACATGCAACAAGAATGTCTTATGTCGTACAAAAAAATATGTTAAAATGACAATACAATGTATCATCTTGGAACTTACAATGTTGTACATTTTGTCGTCTAGCTCTTTTGGACTCGTGTTCAAACTTTACCTAAAATGGACTCGCGAGGTGATTTTATTAATAGTAATAGATTAGCAACAAATAGAAGTCTGTTTTCGCACGTGTCATAAAATTTTGAGTCATTTATGCAATACGCGGAGGGCACCAGAAAAACAATTGTCTGTTTCCAACCTGTACTAACTTTTTCCATGCAGCGGGCTCTCGTAACGGGTGTCATTTCGTAAAAGAGAAATCCTCGAAGGCGCCTCTCCCTCTCCATCTCCCTCTCACACTACCGCTCCTATCTCACACTTCTTAGAATGAAACACAAAAACATCGGCATGAAATTAAAGAGCTCTAAAAAGAATTTTGTTAACTACACAACGTTAATAATGCTAATTCGGCACCCCCAAAATTTGACCAAAATTTGAATCAAAATTTGATTGGTAAATGAATTTGTAATCTGAGCATTGTCAGAAAAATTTGAAGGATGTTTACATAATAACGTCATTTCACATTCATTTACTACTAGGTTTACGACATGTTTTCGACAGGCTTTCGACTGGTTTTCGACAGGTTTCCGAAACAATCAGCTACACAAAAAAACTTGCGGGAACTCCATTATAACCTAACAAACTTTGTACAATTGCTTTTCCTAACTATTGTCTACACATTAGGGTTGTCCACTGGCATTCTTGACCACGTTTGAACTTAGAAATCGTAAAGTTTGCAAAAGCTCATACTCCCTAGTCAAAAGAAATGTTTCCCTTGTTTGACAAGTCTCATACTGTAAGCTTGTTAACGAACCCATAGATAAAAACAAACAGTTTCAGAGCAGCTTTAAGACTTTAAAGCAGTTTTAAGCAACTTTAAGATATCGGTTTCTCCTTCGCCTTCTTTTCTTGTTCCCATGTACTCAGGTAATTTACCACCGAGGGAGTCTTAATAAGCGCAATGTACTTTAAGACGGCCAATTCCTGAACCAGCCTGCCCAGGCTGAGACAAGTCCACTGAGACCTAACGTAATGGGATGGGTACAAATAGGGTTTGGTTCAATTTCTGCTATAGCAATAAGCAAATCAGCCACATTTGCTGCAATTCCCATGAGCTGGAAAAGCCGCTGGGCGCGGATTGCTCTGATTTGCTCCTCTCCAATTTCTCAGTGACTGCGACAAGTTTGAGAAATGGAGAGAGAAGTTAGAGGTAGACTGCCTCGGCTTCTTTATTTCTATTCAGACCTAGAAAATACTTAAAACCATTAATTTCTACACTCCCCTTATTTTCTAGTCAATCTTTAATTTCAGACCACACTTCTCCCTGCAGAAAATTAGCTTAGGGGAAGGCACAGGTTTGGTCATCATATATGCTACCATCTCACTATCTGGTCGGTACTCTCAACTGATTATTTTATTTTCTACTCTCTCTAACAAAGCTGAGTCTAATGTCCATGTGTTTAGCTTTAAAATGATGTTTAGGATTGGCAGAAATAGCGATTGCTGCTTGATTATCACAAAATATTTTCTGCACACCACTCTTAAGATGACCAAGTTCACCAAGTAAATACTTGACCCACATCAATTCTTTTATAGCAGAGCAAGAGGCCATATACTCAGCCTCCATGGTGGACTGAGCAATAACCTTTTGCTGTTTGCTACTCCAACAGCAAGCCCCATCACCCACATATAATACATATCCAGAAGTGCATCTCCTCATCGGAGCATCACCATAACTGGCATCACTCCAAGTAGTGATGTCAGTATTCTCCCCACCCAAATGAAACCATAGATCCCTAGTTCTTATCAAGTATCTAAGAACTCTCTTAGCTGCCTCCCAATCCTTCTTAGTGGGAGCATTTAGACTTCTACTCAGCACTCCTACAGTTGCAGCTAAATCCGGCCGGGTACAATTCATAAAATAGATTAGACTTCCCACTACTTGCCTGTGAGGAATAGTCTGCATGAACTTCTGTTCTTCAGGAGATAATTCCTCATCTAAGACTATGACTCCTTCTTCCTCACTCCCCTCACTTCCCTTCTTCAACTCCATTGGAGTTGTACAACTATTAGCTTTATCCATTTGAAATTTTTCAAGCATGTTCCCTATTGCTTCCTTTTGAGTCAATCTTATAATTTTCCTTTTCCGGTCTCTCTCTACTTGAATTCCCAAAATATATTTTGCTTTCCCCATATCCTTCATTTCAAATCTCCCCTTAAGATCGGTTTTCAGTTTATTAATTTTTTCCATTGGTTTACTTAAACAAGCAAATCATCAACATAAATTGCAATAAATATAAAACCTTCCTCATCTTCGAAAACATAGATTGAGTGATCTCAGCTGATCCGGATATATCCCAGACCAGTAAGAAACACATCAAGCTTCTTATTCCACTGTCGAGGCGCCTGTTTCAAACCATAAAGAGATTTAATCAGCCGGCATACCTTACTCTCCTCTCCTTCCTCCACAAACCCTTCGGGTTGTCGCATGAAGATCTCCTCTTCCAATTCTCCATGCAAAAAGGCTGTCTTCATGTCCATCTGGTGCACTTCCATGTCTTTCTGCTACTGCCATATTGAGGAGAATCCTGACTGATGGGAACCGAACAACTAGAGCAAAGGTCTCCTCATAGTCAATCCCCTCCTTTTGGGTGAACCCTTTCGCTACCAATCGAGCCTTATATCTCTTAATGGTATTATCTGGGTTTAGTTTTAATTTAAATATCCTTTTACACCCAATAGGTTTTTTTTCTAGAGGACAATCCGCTAGTTCCCAAGTATTTGCTACCATGATAGAGGCCATCTCATCATTTCTGGCTCTAATCCATCTTTCTTTCCCCGGACTATTCACAGCCTCCGAGTAAGACTGAGGCTCATGTGGGTGAGATAGCTTAGTTACTGTTGATATTTGAGTATTTTCTAGGTGTGTATTAGGATAGAAAAAGAGCAAAGACAGTCTGCCTCTGACTCCCTTATCTAAGCCCCCATTCTTGTTGTAGTCACTGAAGGCTGGATAGGGAGACAAAGTCATGGCTACCTGAGTTCTCCAAGAGAGACAGGTAAATTAAGAAGGTTCATAAAAAGGATTGACTGGCGCATGGTTTGATCTTGGTACCTGCCGCCAGTCAAAGTAGCCGTTACCTTTAGCCGTTAAGTCTAGAATAATGCTAATATATGTAGGGTTTGACAAAAATTTATATAGTAACATTTCACTAGTTCGTTTAACGGGAAATAGACATGTTGTACATGGAAACAGTTTTAGGTAGTAAGGAGTACGGTTTCGATGTTTTATGAAACGGATATCGCGCACTTGTTTCAACCGCGAAACACCTACCGCGCGTCGAATTTCAGCGGCTAGGATTATATCCGGTTTTGATCGGACGGCCGCGATAGGCACCTCGATCACGGAAGAGGTACTTTTGGCGTTTTATGGTCATTGCCACGTCAGATGACACGTGGTATGATACCATTGGATTAGAGGAACTCCGGAGATTACGGGAACAAATCCTAATTTGACACGTGTCGACATTTTGCTCATGTTGTACAATGGCCGTACAAAAAGTACACCGGCACCTTAACTTTTCAGTACGACACAATAATTTGATTGGTGCCGTACTTCAGTAGATAGAGTTTTAGAGGGGGAATGGGACTTAGGAAATTTTGGGTAGGTAGGTGCCTCTTAGAGAGCACCTTGTATAAATGGCAAACTTTGGCCAGCCATAACTATTAATTTACTTGACCATTTTCACTGATTCTTTTTGCTGCGGACTCAGGGGAGTCCACGCTACACAAGGGTGTAATCGGTCAAAGTTTTTGTCAGCCAGGAAGGCGGTATTTCTAAGGGAAAGTCAAAGTGGGTGAATCTGTCCAAATCTCATATTATAACTTTGCATTTTGTGGTGGAACTGAGAACGCAGAAAGTGTTATTTCACAGGGGTGAATCTATATTGGGGTTCAGACTGTCAAGGGGTCAGTCATTTGGGTTTATATCAACTTGGAGTCGGCACCATCTAGATTAACTTCTTTTGGATCTGCTTACTTTGAGGGCGAATGGAGGTCTCAGAGTTTCAGGTTATGGGCCCACCATCTAGGGTGCCTATGTTCGATGGAACATACTTCACTTATTTGCAGTTTATAGTGGAGGGATTGCTTTTCGAGAAGCACTTAGTGGGAATTGTTTCGGGACAAATGAGATGTCCGCCACCTGGCTTTGGAAGAGCTTACTAAAGAGAATCAGCTGAGGCTGCCCAGAATATCAATCGGAGTTCTGATGCAACGGAAGGTGAAGGGAAAAACCTTTCCGTGGATGGGGAAATAGGGGAGAAGGAAAAAGGGACACCTATTGTGAGGGGAGCTAGGCTCTCAGCTATGGTACCACTTGTAGGGATTAAAACTGAAGAAAATGACAGAAAAATATGGGAATACAAAAACACTATAGCAAAACATCTTATACTTAGATATGTGTCTAAGTCCATAACTATCACTCTTTTAAGTCTAACAAAGTCTTCAGATATATGGGAAGCACTAATTCATATTTATAAGAGTGAGAGTATTTAAAGGCAGCAGTTAGTAAAACAGTAAATAGAGGCCTATGTTTATAAAGGCGGTAACATGATAGAGTTTTGCAATGATATTAGTGCGTTATATGTTGAGCTTGCTAGTGCATGATATGTAGAATCTGAGGAGAGAAATATTAATACACTACTTATCAAACTCCCAGATGAGTACGAAAACATCATTTGTCGTGTGCAGGCAATTGATGGTTCCTCATGGACTAAGAGCTTTACCATGGGGATAATTCTTGTGAGAGAAAGCACTTTGGAGCTTTGTAGGGGAAGTGACAGGGTGAATGCATTTACAGCTGGTGGTGATTGGCGGAAGCGTGATGAGAGGAACGGCGGTGATTGGCGGAAGCGTGAGGAGAGGAACGGTGGTGACGAGCGGAAGCGTGATGAGAGGAAGAAAGACAAAGGTAAACCTTATCGGAACATTGGTGGATAGAGAGGGAGAGGAAAAGAAAAGGGAGCTTTGAAAAAGGGGGTTTACTTTTTTTGTAGGGAACCAGGTCATTATATGGAAGAATGCCCTTGTTTGGAAAAACTTAGAAGTTGGAATGTGGATGAGGAGGAAGAAGGGGAAGAGGAGAAAGAGGATGAAGATATTTTAGAGCTTCTCCGGATTAGTAGTATGGGGAAGAGAGAAAAGCACACAGAAATTCCACAAAAGCAACAGTGTGCTTTTGGAGGTATCCAAATGGAAACAGAAAGAAGGAGAGTAGTGCGAAG
>JBBHKE010001856.1:566850-734309 GCA_037447655.1 Zygnema cylindricum | reverse complement strand
TTTGCTTGATGAGATGTACAATGATATATTTATAAACAGTTTGGGATGTATATAATCGTAATAAGATCTGAATTGCCGATCTCGATTGACGATGAAACTGAACGCCGTCCATGGTCCTAGTTTGGGACGCGAACAGTTAGAAAAAATACTTGGAAAAATTAAATGGACAGAGAGAACCTCTTGAGTCCGTCGGTACTGAAACAGAGGGATAGGTCGGAAGTCACTGATGTTGTTCATACCCCCGAACCTATTCCCTCAGTCTCCGTCTGATGGAGACGAGCAAAAGTGTATTAGGATAGAAAAAGAGCAGAGGTAGTCTGCCTCTGACTCCCTTATCCAAGCCCCCATACTTGTTGTAGTCACTGAAGGCTGGATAGGGAGACAAAGTCATGGCTGCCTGAGTTCTCCAAGAGAGACAGGTAAATTAAAAAGGTTCATAAAAAAGATTGACAAGCGCAGGGTTTGATCCTGGTACCTGCCGCAAGTCAAAGTAGCAGTTAGCTCTAGCCGTTAAGTCTAGAATAATGCTAATATATGTAGGGTTTGACAAATATTTATATAGTAACATGTAGAGTAGTTCGTTTAACGGGAAATAGATATGTAGTACATGGAAACAGTTTTAGGTAGTACGGAGTACGGTTTCAATGTTTTATGAAACAGATATCGCGCACTTGTTTCGACCGCGAAACAAATACCGCGCGTCGAATTTTAGCGGCTAGGATTATATCCGGTTTTGATCGGACGGCCGCGATAGGCGCCGCGATCACGGAAAAGGTACTTTTGGCGTTTTACGGTCATTGCCACGTCATATGACACGTGGTGTGATACCATTGGATTACGAGAACTCTGGAGATTACGGGAACAAATCCTGATTTGACACGTGTCGACATTTTGGCCATGTTGAACAATAGCCGTATAGAAAGTACACCGGCACCTGTACTTTTCTATACAACACAATAATTTGATTGGTGCCGTATTTCAGTAGATAGAGTTTTAGAGGGAGAATAGGACTTAGGAATTTTGGGTAGGTAGCTGCCTCTCCTAGAGAGCACCTTGTATAAATTGCAAACTTTGGCCAGCCATAACTAGCAATTTAATTGACCATTTTCAGTGATTCTTTTTGCTGCGGACTCAGGTGAGTCTAGGCTACACAAGGGTGTAGTCGGTCAGAGTTTTTGTCTGCCAGGGTGGCGGTATTTCTAAGGGAAAGTCAAAGTGGGTGAATGTATCCAAATCTCATATTGTACCTTTGCATTTTGTGGTGGAACTAAGTACGCAGAAAGTGTTATTTCACAGGGGTGAATCTATATTGGGGTTCAGACTGTCAAGGGGTCAGTCATTTGGGTTTATATCAACTTGGAGTCGGCACTATCTAGATTAGCTTCTTTTGGATCAGCTTACTCTGAGGGCCAATGGAGGTCTCAAAGTTTCACGTTTATTGTAGAATGAGCTGTGACTTTCTGAAGCTTGCTGCTCCAGCGACATGTTCCACTTCCGATCTTTAGAATGAATCCGGTGGTGGAGCGCCGACTTGGCATGTCCCCGTAGCTCGCATCGCTCCAAGTCTGAATCTTGACCTCTTCTCCACCGAGAGCGAGTCGTAGTTTCTGTGTCCCTATACCAAAGGACCCTCTTTGCTGCCTCCCAATCCGATCTCCTCGAATTTTGTAAACTCCGGCTTAAAGCACCAACTGTAGCCGCGATGTCCGGGCTTGTGCAGTTCATGAAGTAGATTAGGTTGCGAAACAATCTGACGATATGGAATGGCAACCATAGAATCTGCCTCCCCTGATTCGAAGGTGTCATCAAAAATGACTCCTCCCTCAGTCTCCATGCCTTCCACCTTTTGCTTGAATTCCATGGGAGTGGCACTTCCCTTTGCCTCTGCCATGCCAAACTTCTCAAGCATATTCCCAATCGCTTCCCGTTGTGTTAGATAGATTATTCTCCTATCTCTATCCCTTTCTTCCTGAATCTTGAGAATATACTTTGCCTCTCCTAAATCTTTCATCTTAAATCTCGAATTCAAGGCCACCTTTATTTTCTTAATCTCATTTAATGACTTACTCAGTAGCAGCGAATCATCTACCTACACAGCAATGTAAATAATCTCATCTTCACTTTCTATAACATAGACTGAGTGATCTTAACTAATCCTCACAAAACCGAGACTAGTTAGAAACTCATCTAGTATTAGATTCCACTAATGTGGAGCTTGCTTCAGACCGTACAAAGATTTCAACAGTTTACCGACCAGATTTTCTTTTCCGGTCTCTGCATACATTTCAGGCTGCCTCATATAAATCCAGTTCCTCTAAATCTCAATGCAAGAAAGTTGTCTTAACATCCATTTGATGGAGTTCCATATCCTCAATGGCTGCTAAAGACAAAAGAATTCTAACAGTTGGAAACCGAACAAGAAGAGAGAAAGTCTCCTCATAGTGAATTCCCTCCTTGTGACTATACCCCTTTGCAACAAGCCTAGCCTTATATATTTCAATAGAATTATCCGAATTTAGCTTAACTTTAAAAACCCACTTACAACCGATGGCCTTTCGATCCGGCGGAAGCTTTACAGGCTTCCAAGTTTGAGCCTCCAATATCCATCGCATTTCATCATTTGCCGTGGAGATCCATTGATCATTTTCGGAGGCTGAAAAGGCTTGCTGTATGGTGACTGGCTATATTGTGGTTGCAGAAAATAGGGCATGTTTTGCCGGTTCACCTCGCAGCCTGCTGCTTTGCCTTCTTCCCCCCGAAAAATTTGAGGCTAGAACTGTTGGATCCCTAAGATGCCGCCGAAGAGGAGGAGGAGGAGGAGCTTGCTGTACAGGTTGAACAACCGGAATGACCGGAGTAGGAATAGAGGAAGAACTTTTGAAAAAGGAAAGAGGAACATTTTCAAAAATTACATATTCTTGATTTTTGGCATTTTTCTCAAAATCTGTCATGCCAAAAACATCCACCGATTGACTTTTTTCCTTAACCTGAATATTCTTAGCAACCTGAAGAGTTTTCCTGTCAGGGTTGTAAACTCTATAGCCTAGTGACTCATCATAATAACCCATGAAAATTCCCGGGACAAATTTTGGATGAAGCTTAGAAATAGGAAGATTATCCTAAATAAAACATTTACTACCAAAAACCCGGAAGTGACTTACATCGGGTTTCTTTCCGGTCCACATTTCATAAGGTGTCTTCCCATTTACCGCCTTAGTTTCTATGCTATTCCTAATATAAGATGCACAAGAGAAAGCCTCACCCGAAAACTTAAAATCTATCCCTTTATCCAACATCATAGATTTTGCACTCTCCATTAAAGTCCGGTTTAGTCTTTCAGATACTCCTTTTTGCTCCAGAGTATAGGGAACTCTAAACTGACGAGATATGCCGTGTTCCTTTAAATAATCCGAGAATGCATTCGAAATATATTTTCCCCCGTTGTCTGACGGAAGAGAGAGAATCGGCTTTCCGTGAAGCTTTTCCGCCCACGTTCGGCAATGCTTGAAGTGAGTGAACACTTCACTCTTCTCCTTCATGAAGTAAACTCGGCTGTACCACGAGAAGTCATCCGTAAATGTAACAAGAAACTGGTTGCCACTAAAGGAAGGGACTTTAGACGGTCCCCACACGTCCGAATGAATAATTTGCAGCAAATCCGTAGCCCAATTATCCGCGGTTTGAGGTAGGGGCAGCTTGTGAAGCTTCCCTAAAGCACAACCATCACATACATGAGAATCTTTTTGTCCTAATATGACCCCATCTATCATTTTGTGTTTCACCATTTTATCAAGTTTTTCGTGATGAACATGACCGAGCCTCTTATGCCACAAAACATTTTCCGAAAGGACACTTGAGTATGCAAAGTCAATTTCATTAGCCAAGTCCATCCGGTACAACAAGTTTGGGCCTCTAGTTCCTACCAAGGCTACTCTCCCATCTTTGCTTACTACCTTCTTCCCATTCTTTTGCAAAATTTCAATCCTTTCATTTCACCCGAAGTGGAAAACAATTTTTTAAACTTTGAGGCAGAGCATCATGTAAGATTCTCTTTAAATATGACCATTGATGTCACAAGCCTCCAGCTTCCCTTTGCCGTAGCCTCCACACCGCTATCATCCGCGTAGTAGATTCGACGAGTCGGAATCAGAGTAAGGGTTTTGAAGTAAGCCCGGTTGCCGAACATGTGGGAAGAGCACCCGGAGTCCATAATCCATCTATTTTCTTGAGGCCCTTCCATGAGATCTTTTGCAAGGGCAAAGAAACTCATCATCTTCCGATTGCGGAACGCCCGAACATCGCAGCTGCAGTTGGTGCTCTAAGCTGGAGTTTACAAAATCCGAGGAGATCGGATTGGGAGGCAGCAAAGAGGGTCCTTCGGTATCTTGCAAGGACACGGAAACTACGACTCGCTCTCGGTGGAGAAGAGGTCAAGATTGAGAATTGGAGCGATGCGAGCTACGCGGACATGCCAAGCCGGCGGTCCACCACTGGATTCATTCTAAAGATTGGAAGTGGAACATGTAGCTGAAGCAGCAAGCTTCAAAAAGTCACAACTCAGTCTATAATGGAGGCTGAATACATGGCAGCCAGCTCAGTTGTCAAGGAGTTACTTTGGGTAAAATCCCTCCTTCAAGAACTTCACTTTATGCAATCTGGACCTCAAATAGTGTGGTGTGACAACCAAGATGCTATAGCAATTGCATCTAACCCAAGTCATCACTTCAAAAGCAAACACATTGATATAAAGTTGCATTTTGCAAAAGAGAACGTGGTGAAAAGAATTTTAAAACTCACTTATTTGCCGGATGAGATGATGGTAGCAGATATGATGACTAAGCCTTTACCTGCACCTAAGTTGAAGTTTTCTAAGGAGGCATGTGGACTTAGTGGCTGAGAGAGTCTAAAGGTTTAGGGGAGTGTTGGTTTTGGAAACCTTTAGTCCTCTCTATATCTCGTGTGTGAGAAAGAGAGTCTAGACTTAGCCAGTTTTTTTGTGTATAGACTACGTTGACGTAGACAAGATGTGGTGTGGTATGTAACTCCAAAGGGAGTTCACAGATTTGGTACACTCTATGTACACGTGTCGGTCCGTGGGGAAGTCAAGCTTGGTTGAGTTGGTTGACAAAGTACATATTTACTTGAGGGACCAGATTTACACGTGGAGGTTCATCTTTGGAGATGAATGAATACGCGGACGGCGGATGGAGTTCGCCGTCATTTTTGGAAGAGAAATATTGACCGAACCGCCATTTCAGTCGACTAACTTTGACTGCGTATTTTAGCAGCGACTAGGGTTAAGGTTTGATGTGAATACTTGTACGGTAGATTGCGGGGTTTATTTTGATTAATGTTTAGTGTACCGACACACCACGGTAAATGTGGTACGGTTTAGATCAGCTGTAGGTTCACTTTGTATATGTAGGGCTTAGAATATTTTGGAGTTAGGAATTCAGTGAATGGAAAACTGCAAAGAAGTTTTTTGTGTCTTTTTGAATTGCAAGATCAATGTGATCTTTTGACAGAACCCTATGAAATTCTGCATGTGAATTCTTTGTCATACTTTCTATTTTGTGGCAAATTTGCAGATCTATTGTGTGTCTGGTTTGCTTGGGGCTTCATTGTGAAGTCGGTCTTTTTGTGGTTTTTGTGAGAGTTTCCTCTTCTGTAATCTGAATATTATGGCAAATGTTGGTGCTTCTTCTTCCTCCTCTGGGTCACCGGTTGCCTCAAATCAACAAATAGTGTATCGTACATAAAGGTACAGGTGCTGGTGTTCTTTTTATACGACCATTGTACGACATGGCCAACAAGTCGACACATGTTATTTTTGGATTCGTTCATGTAATCCCCGGAGATGTCGTATTCCAATATGGTTGTACCACGTGTCAATCGATGTGACGTTGACCGCAAACCGCCGAAAATCTATTTCGCGATCTCGGCATGCTTCGCGGCTGTCCGATTAAACCGGATTTTAATCGTAGCCGTCATAAATACTTGCACGATATTTGTTTCGCCTTCGAAACAAAGTGCGCGGTATCCGTTTCGGATGTTTCGTACGCCGTACAACATGAACTGTATCTATGTCCAAATATCCCATTAAATAAAATAGCCTACGTAAGAGTATTTATCTAATTATCAAACCATATATCGTATAACCTTACTCTTAGACTAATTGGCTAAGGCTATCGGCTACCGGCGGCTTTGACGGACGGCAGGTACCAGGTTCAAATCTCGGGCTCGTCAATTTTTATTTTGGTAAATCTACCAATCTAATGTTTGTCCCCATCTAGATAGCATATGCGGCCATGGCTCTGTCTCCCTCTCCAATTTTTAGTGACTGCGACAAGTGTGGGAGTTGGAGAGAGGAGTTAGAGGCAAAATGCCTTTGCTTCTTTTCTGCATTTACAAAACCTAGAAAATACAAAAATAACCTTTAATTTCTACACTCCCCTTATTTTCTAGTCACTCTTTTATTTTAAGACCACACTTCTCCCGACAGAATATTAGTTTAGGGGAAGGCACAGGCTTTGGTCATCATATTTGCTACCATTTCACTATCTAGTTTATACTCTATACTGATTATCTTGTTTTCTACTTTCTCCCTAACAAAGCTAAGTCTAATGTTCATATGTTTGGCTTTAAAGTGATGTTTAGGATTGGCAAAAATGGCAATGGCAGCCTGATTACCACAAAACACTTTTTGGACACCACTCTTAAGATGACCAAGCTCACCAAGCAAAGACTTGACCCACAATAATTCTTTTACAGTAGAGCAAGAAGCAATCAACTCAACCTCCATGGTGGACTGAGCAATGACCTTTTGCTGCTTGCTGCTCCAACAGCAAGCCCCATCACCCACATACAATACATATCCAGATGTACATCTCCTCATAGGAGCATCCCCATAGCTGGCATCACACCAAGTGGTGATGTTAGTATTGTTCCCACCCAAATGCAACCATACATCCCTAGTCCCTATGAGATATCTAAGGACTCTCTTATTTGCCTCCCAATCTTTCTTAGTGGGAGCATTCAGACTCCTACTTAGTACTCCTACAGCTGCGGCTATGCCCGAACGGGTATAATTCATGAAATAAATCAGGCTCTCCACTACTTGTCTATAAGGGATGGTCTACATAAATCTTTTCTCTTCCGGGCCTACCTCATCATCTAAGATTATAACTCCCTCTTCTTTACTCCCCTCACTTCCCTTCTTTAAATCCATAGGAGTGGTACAACTATTAGCCTTGTCCATTTGGGATTTTTCCAACATGTTTCCAATGGCCTATTTTTGAGTTAATCTTATTATTTTTCTATCTTTGTTTCTCTCTACCTGAATTCCCAAAATAAACCTTGCTTCTCCAATATCCCTCATCTCAAATCTTCCTTTTAGATCATTTTTCAACTTATTTATTTTATCTATAGATTTACTTATAACAAGCAAATCATCAACATAAATTGCAATAAAAATAATTCCTTCCTCATCTTCAAACAAATAAATTGAGTGATCTGAGCTGATCCAAATATATCCCAAACATGTAAAAAACTCATCGAGCTTCTTGTTCCATTGCCAGGGCGCCTGTTTCATCCCATACAAAGATTTGATCAATCGGCATACCTTGCTTTCCTCCCCTTGCTCCACAAATCCTTCGGGTTGTTGCATAAAAAATTCCTCTTCCAACTCTCCATATAGAAAGGCCGTCTTGATGTCCATCTGATGCACTTCCAAGTCTTATCTGCCGCCAAACTGAGAAGTATCCGAACCGAAGAAAACTTGACGATCGGAGCAAAAGTCTCCTCGTAGTCAATTCCCTCTTTTCTGGGTAAATCCCTTCGCCACTAATCGAGCCTTGTAGCGCTCAATGGTGTTATCTGGGTTGAGTTTAAGCTAAAATACCCACTTACACCCAATTAGCTTCTTGTCAGCAGGACAATCTATCAATTCCCATGTATCGACAGCCATAATTGAGGCCATCTCCTCATTAATGGCTGTCTTCCACCAGTTTCTCTCAGGACAAGTCATTGTCTCATTATAAGTTTGAGGTTCATCGGGTGAGACACTTTGGTTAGCTTATTGTTAACTTGCCTCTCTTGCAGTCTTTTGCTGCTTCTTCTTTCTCCCTCTAACTCGGATGCCGGAATAGATGGCTCTCTTGGATTCTTCCAAACAATTTTTACTTCTCCCCTATCCCTTGATTCCGAGTCAATTTCCACCATGTCTTCCGCTTCGGTTGGAGTTAATAGTAGGGGTTTCACATTTGGGTCTTTCTTGATGTGATCTGTTTATGAAAGATCATCATCTTCATGAAATCTTAGATAGTTAGGAAGCTCAAAGTCATCAAATTTTTTTGACTCAAATCTGATTGTGACTATCTTTGTATCCTTAAGAGGATCTATAGATTTCCCTTCATCCATAACTACTAGATGCTTCATTAGGATAATTACCTCTCTTTTGAGATCATAGACTCTATATCGTTTTACATCTTCATCATATCCTAGTAGATATCATGGTTTTCCTTTTGGGTTTAACTTCCAGTTTGACCGATCTGTGTCTAAACTAGACACTTGACTACCGAAAACCTTTAAGTGTGATATATCTGGTTTTCGGCCTGTCTATCTCGCATAGGGTGTTTGGCTCTTTACTGCTAAAGTAAGAACTCTATTCTTAAGATAATTTGCACAGTTCATTGCTTCTGCCCAAAACTTCTTTCATATCTTGTTATCTGACAGTATACTCCTAGCACCATCACTCAGTGTTCTATTTAATCTTTCAGCTACATCATTCTGCTCAAGATTTTCAGGAACTGTCTTTTGGTGTTGCACTCCATCTTTCTCTAAAAATCCTCAAACTAGTTAGAGGTATACTCTCCACCATTGTCACTTTTTACTCTCTTGATTGAGGTTTCATGGAGTTTTTCACTCCATGCTATATATTTTTTAAAACATTCCTTAGCCTCTAACTTATTTTTCAAAAAATACACCCTTAAATATCGAGACGAATCATCGGTGATAGTCATCATAAATCACTCCCCCTCGGGTGATGGCACCCTGGCTGGCCCCCAAATATCTGTGTGTACTAAATCTAGAATCTTTTCTCCCTTATAGGTGGCAATTTTTGGGAAGGGTAACCTGTGTGCTTTACCTTGAGCACATCCATAACAATCACTTAGATTCTCACTTTCACCGAACTGAATCCCTCCCCCTACTCCCATTTTTTTCATCTCTCTTTACTTTTCTAGATTCACATGCCCAAGCCTGTTATGCCACAACATTATATCATAAACACCAATAAAATTAATTTTCTTCTTTTCATTGCTTAAAATCAGCCCAAACATCCCTTGGCTACCATTTTCAGTAGTAAAATAAACTTCCTCCTCAAAGCTAGCAGTAAAGACTCCTTTCCTAGTGCTAGTATCAAAACCCTTGTCATCTAATATAGACGTAGAGACGAGGTTTTTGTTCAGCTCTGGAATAAACAATACATCGGAGAATGTAACTATGGATGTCCTTTGTTCTACTAACACTTTTAGATCTAGTGATCCTACAAGAGTAGTAGTGACTATTCTCTTATCCCCATACTCTATCTCTACGGTGGGAATATTTCTTATCTTAGTGAACAAGTGTTTATCTTTACACATGTGCATGGATGCACCTAAGTCTACAATCCAGCGTGCTTCACCTTTCAATCCACCGAAAGCACATTTGTGCTTTCGTGGAATTTCGACCTCGTTTTTCGTTTCCAACTTCTCATCCAATAGGATTTCATCGTCCTCGTCCTCGGATTCCGCCTCATGTACTTGTGTCACAAGGGCTTTTTTATTTATTTTCGGGGGTCCACCCGTTTGCCCCTCCTTTAACCACAACTCGGTTAACTTAGTGCACTCATCCATATAGTGCCATGGTTTGTTACAAAAATGGCACAAACCCTTGGGAGTCATTGGTCTGAACTCCTCGGTCTGATTTTTCCGCCCCTCCCCTCTATAATTTCCGACCTGTTTCCAAGAATCATTGTTCCTCCGATCGGTCCCGCCTGCCGAGACTTCCCCACTCTTTCCTCCCTTTCGGATCTCAATCGTGTTCTCACGAAAGAGAATTATCCCTACCATTGAATTCCAAATCCATCTTGAGTCCGCCAAGTCCTATATATGGTTCACTATGTTCTCGAACTCATCGGGTAACTTCATCAGTAAACAGTTAACCTTTTCCTTTTCACTTAATACTTTTCCAACACTCTCTAGTTCCATGAAAAGTGTAGCAAACTCATTGCAAAAATCCAACATCTTCCTCCCTTTGTATACATACTACTTAATTTTCTGATCAGCCAACTGTTGTTGCTGAATGGTACCACTTCGGTACATATCTATCAGAGTCACTGAAAGATTGGATGCCCTCTCTACCTGCAAATGAGGAGATGGAAGCCCTTAAGTAAAACGGCGGAGGATAAAGTGCTTAGCCGCCATATTGTTGTAGTCCCAAGTATCAATATCATTCTCCTCGCTCCTCGGAATAGGTGACATGAATGCAGAACCGGTTGCTATTGGTGTGACCATCTCCTTCTCTTTTCCTTTGTCCACCACCTCCCCTTCCTTCGTTTCTTTTGTTGAAGATGGATCAGCATATCTAGTGAATCTGCCTCGTGTAAACCCTGGAGGGATCCCAAGACTTGATGGACGCCTCACCCGTCCACTCCCTATTTCCCTAAACCGTTCTCACATAGAGCTTCTGTCATCATAATTTCCGAGTATATAAAGCCAACTCCATTGAAGATGGGCATCCTAGAGGGTGGGGCTATAACCTGTAACTGTGAGACCACTATAGGTCCTCAGAGTAGGCAGCACACATTAAGCCTCTAGGATAACCCTGACCTCTTTGTGTTTCAGCAAGTATAACTGCCACCTTGACAGACAAAAACCTGACCACTTCACCCCTGTGAAGGGAAGACTCCCATGAGTGTATAGCAAAAAGAATCTCTGAATTTTCTCCCCTGAGCAATAAGTTATGGAGGGTCAAAGTTGACCTCTTTTACAAAAGCTCCCTGGGAGAGAGGGTCCAATCTATCAAAATTTTCTAAGTCCTATCTCTCTCTAGAACTCTATCTAGTGAAGTACAACACCAATAATAATACTGTATCGTACATAAAGGTACAGGTGCCCGTGTATTTTTTGTACGACCATTGTACGACATAGCCAACAAGTAGACACATGTCATTTTTCGATGCGTTCTTGTAATCCCCAGAGATGTCGTATTCCAATATGGTTGTACCACGTGTCAATCGATGTGACGTTGACCGCAAACCGCCGAAAATATATTTCGTGATCTCGGCATGCTTCGCGGCCGTCCGATTAAACTGGATTTTAATCGTAGCCATCATAAATACTTGCGCGATAATTGTTTCGCCTTCGAAACAAAGTGCGCGGTATCCGTTTCGGATGTTCCGTACGCCGTACAACATGAACTGTATCTATGTCCAAATATCCCGTAAAATGAAATAGCCTACGTGTGAGTATTTATCTAGTTATCAAACCATATATCGTATAACCTTCATCTTAGACTAATTGACAAAGGTTATTGGCTACCGGCGGCTCTGACGGACGGCGGATACCAGGTTCAAATCCCGAGTCCATCAACTACTATTTTGGTAAATCTACCAATCTAATGTTTGTCCCCATTTGGATAGCATAGGCGGCCATGGCCTATCTCCCTCTCCAACTTTCAGTGACAGCGACAAGTGTGGGAGCTATAAATGGAGTTAGAGGCAGACTGCCTCTGCTTCTTTTCTCCATTTTACAAAACCTAGAAAATACTAAAATAACCCTTAATTTTTACAGACATAATGGCAAATTCACACCAAACTGACTATGAGACGCATATGAAACAATTCATTCATGAACGCGAATTTGAACCGTGTAAATTTAATTGATCGGAGGACCGTTGTTGTAGCTGCCACCCGGAATGCGCTTTTGGCGGCCTTTGGAGATAGCTTCACGTAATGCCATGTGGCGTCATACTTTTTGGATACCACAGAAGATGGGAGGAACCTTGGCTTCCGATTTGACAAACGTCACCTTGAAGGCCATATTGTATAATGGTCCTACAATAAGTACATCGGCCACTGTACCTTTTGTACTATATAGTGTTCCTATTGGACTAGGATTTAGTAATAGGTAGTTGAGAGTAGGCAGGCTACGACTTAGTAATATTTGAGGCGCCTCTCTCGAGGTGACCTTCTTATTATATAGGTTGTCTTTGGCCAACCATAACTAACTTCTCAGGGGAGCAAATTCAGTGTTTTTTTTTGCAATGTACTCAAAGGAGTATTGTCCACGCTAAGGTGAGGCTGGTTAGAGTCATTGCCTTTCAAGGTGGCCGTTATTTTTGGGCAAATCAAAGTGGGTTGATTTTGTCCAAGTGGCTACGTGTGAACTGTGCATTCTGAGGGGCAACGGAGCCCACAGAATATCACGTTATGGGCCCACCACCTACGGTGGCCATAAATGATATTTCAGGAATCTATAACGGAAAAGGAGAAGGACAACATAATGAACAAGAAATGGGAGCTCCAAAGACAGATGTTTGTCACTTTTGCAGAACACCGGGACATTACATGGTTGATTGCACCAAATTGGAAAAATTAAGTATCAAATACGGGCAGGTGAACAGCAACAAAGAGGACATGGAGGAGCTTCTCTATAGTAAGAAAAGAGATAATGAAGTGTAAATACCAAGAAAACAAAAATGTTTATCTGGAGGTAAGAAAGAACCCTCAGAGGAAGGGTGGATCATCAATTCGGGAGCATCTATGCATATGTGCAAAGACAAAAGGCGGTTTACAAAGTTGAGAAAAATCCCCACTGTTGAGATAAAATATGGGGATGGTAGAGTTGTGACTACAAACCTTGTAGGATCAGTGGATCTAAAGGTTATAGTTGAAGGGAAAGTCTCCATTGTCACTCCTTCAGATGTGCTATATATACCACAGCTTAGCAAAAATCTGATCTCTACAGTTGTCTTAGATGAGAGAGATTTTGTCACAATAACTAAAAAATGAAGGTTCACTGTTAGTTTTGATGGTGAGGTCTATTTCATAGCTGAAAAGGGTAGCCATGGAATATTTAGAATTGTACTTTGCAATGAAAAGAAAGGTGCCCTCTACTCTTGTGTAAGTGATATTATGTTGTGGCATAAGAGACTTGGACATGTGCATCTAGATAGACTGAGAGAAATGATGACCAAGGGAATAGTGGATGGGATAAAGTTTGAGGAATCTGAAATGGTAGATGGTGCATAAGGGAAGATCCATAGACTTCCTTTCCCAAAGGTTGCCACGTATAGGAGAGAGAAGGTCTTGGAGCTTGTATACACAGATGTGTGGGGACCGGCGAGATATCTCTCATACGGAGGGAAAAGGTATATGCTAACCATCACCGATGACTGGTCTACATATACTAAGGTATTTTTCATTAATCATAAGTCAAAAGTGTTGCGGTACTTAAGGAATATAAAGTTTGGAGTGAGAAACTTCATGAGACCTCCATAAAAGAAGTAAGAAGTGATAATGGGGGGGAGTTTACCACAAATGAGTTTAAAGAGTTTTTAATAAACGAAGGAATTCATCATCAGAAAATTGTTCCCGATAATCCGGAGCAAAATGGAGCAGTCGAAAGACTAAATAGAACACTTGGTGATATGTCAAGGAGTATGCTAACTGATAAGAGGATAGGCTTGCAGTTTTTGGGGGAAGCTATGAATCATGCAAACTTCATCAAAAATAGGATTTTAACTTCAGCAAATAAAAATGAAACTCCATATGATTGGTGGACCGGCAGAAACTAGATTTGTCTAGTTTGAGAGTGTTTGGAAGTCAAGTGTTTAGCTTGGATAATGACAAAACAAAGTGGAAGTTAGAAGGAAGAGGAAAGCCTGGATACTTGGTCGGATATGATGAAGATAGCAAAGGATACCGAGTGTATAATCTAAATAAAAAGGATATAATCTTAGCCAAACACATTGTAGTTATGGATGAAGTAAAATCCATAGATCCGTTTAAATACACCAAAGAAGTTAAAATCATGATAATCTCGGATCTGGATTTTAATCCTGACCTTGAACTGATTCAGGAAGCACACGAAGTCGAAATTGAATTTGCATGAAATTCTGATGATAAGAAAGTGGAGGATGTTGTCCATAGCCATTTCTAGCCATGGATTCACCCTCGGAAGCACCACCGACTACCCCA
The DNA here is from genome assembly GCA_037447655.1 of Zygnema cylindricum. Classification (NCBI taxonomy): domain Eukaryota; kingdom Viridiplantae; phylum Streptophyta; class Zygnematophyceae; order Zygnematales; family Zygnemataceae; genus Zygnema; species Zygnema cylindricum. The sequence continues at coordinate 720,070 of JBBHKE010001856.1, read as the reverse complement.
AAAACAGCCTACTTTGGATACACACATAATTCAACATAATAAACAAAGCAGCCTGAAACTAAATTTACAAATATTATATAGGCTATAGAATAACATCAAAAAGTTTCAGACAAAAATAATAATCAGATTGATCACATCATCTAGTCAAAGTTGCAAAAAAAACAGTCTGCCAGAACTTTGACTTAACAGACTGACTTCACAATGAAGTAAAATACAGACCACGCACACAATAAACCTGCAAATCTGTGAAAGTATTAAAAGTACAAAGAGGAACACACATGCAGAATTTCAGATAATTCTGCCAACAGATCTGAGAGTAATCCTCATATAAACTTACCAAAAATCACCATAAACAGTTTTGGTCCAAAATGTTCCTATGTCCTGAAATGACTAAGTCCTATAATATATACACTCAGGCTCACTACTAAATGTACGGAGGCATACCTGCCGTACGCAATCTAACAGCTACCTCTATTATTGTTAGTATACCCGAATAATTCGAGATATGTAAGAGTGAGTAAATTTACACTAATAACTAAAACACATTAAGACAAAACATTGTTGCTTAAGATATTTACAAGTACAAGCAATCTCACAAAATCGTATGCTGACTCATTCTGAGTCACTCAACGAAACTCCTCAAATTTTGTCAAGGAATCCGGAACGTCCAAAAACAAATATTGCGTGATTCACGCGATTTGGCGTCTCCACCAGTATGAAAAAAACAGCGGCATTTGACCGCCGTACGTAGCACTTATTCAGCACCCTCGATATCGTGCCATGTGTCCCGAAGTCCACTTGACGAAACGAAGTCAAACGACCAAATCTCCTTCGTACTGCGACATTGTCCTTCACCAAAAATGCACCTGCCAAAAATAAAGTACACCTGTCCCAAAAAGATTTTTTATATCGGCGACGTCCTTTTTCTATTCATGCCACTTGTCCCATTATGTTCCGTACGTGCGACGTACCATTTCAACCTCGTCGATTATCTAATGTCCGATCGCTTCGCGATCCGTCGTCCATTTCCTCTTTACACAAACCATACGTTCCAATATAATTTATACGTTTTCTCCCCCAATCCACAAATACATTCGAACCTCCACATTAAACTTAGTGGGTACTCACGCATTACAAATCACATTGAGTACGCACACAACCTTACATACGAATAAAATGTCATGTATGCACAAAGCTAACATTTCAAAATAACAACACTTTGGGAGACAAAGACTCTCACTGCCTTCACCCTTGTGAAGGCTAGAGAGCCCTATGAAAAAGAATTACTCAAAAACGCCAAACCAGGCGATTTATTTTCATGTGGTAAAGATGCTTTTTTTAAATATGCTCTTTGGGAGAGAGGCAACTACCTGTTCAATATCTTTAAGTCATAAACACTCTCTAGTACTAAAGTATGGAACCAATCAAATGATGGTATAGTACAATAAGGTACTACGGCCGATAACCTTCGAGTAAAACCATTGTACGATATGGCCATAGAGGGGATGCTTGCACCTCTAGACTATGTTCTTTGTTTCCCGTGAATATTACAAACCACTTACAGGGCGCCGTATATAAACTTGGCATTTTTGTCGACTCAAAACTTATCAGCTGGTATTCCTGGGTCCGTCAACCAACTTTTGGTGAGACTACATAATTTACCCCCTGTCTTCTCTAGAGAGCCTAGGCAGCCATGGCTCTAGCTCCCTATCCAGCCTTCAGTGACTACGACAAGTATGGGGGCTTGGAAAGGGGAGTTAGAGGCAGACCGCCTCAGCTCTTTTTCTATCCTAATACAGACCTATAAAATACTCAAATATCAACATATTTCTGTGTGGGAGTTCATTTGGGTCCTTTTTGGTTGTCCTTTTGGCGTCCGTTGCGTTTCAGCCGGAGTAGGTGGGTAGAATATTTTGTACCAGAACAATGGATTTTGAAGGAGCATTTTTCAGACTTTTTCCTGATAAGCACAGTACTGAAAAAGCAACCCTGTCTCTTCAGATTACAGGGGATTGGAGCTTTAGTGTTTCGTATATTACTTTTTGAGAGGAGTTAGGGTTCCATCTCAAGTCAGGTCCACTTCACTTTATCCATCACTCAATAGGAGGGGGAAAAGTTCAAGAGAAGGGAACTGCAGATATCCTATTCGGAGAGCATTGTGGGCAAGAGACGTTCGTACCGGAAGAAAGGTTTCAGATTGTCAGAGGAATCCATCCTAGTGGCGTCTGTCTTTTATTCTCCAGCTAAAGAACCATCTAGGGCACCCACTCCTCCAACTCCCCCTAGCTTGACTCGTGACAAGATCCCATTTTGGCCGTGGCCACAACGGCCTAGGCCGAGAAGAGGAAAAAGTTGTCTCCTACTGCTTGCCGAAAAGGGTTGGCTCATAAGGAATCATTCTCGGGTCACTTTTCAGAAGTTGGTTTCCATACCCGGTCTAAGGTTCCTAAGGCTGAAATCGTGATAGAAACTAAGATTTTAGCAGATCCTTGTCGGCCTAGTCAAAATGAACTCCTTGCCCTTCACAAACTGTATAAGTTGAAGGTAAAGAAGTTAGTTCAGAGGGTAGCCCGCACAAATTGAGCTCGGGTAGTTTGGCCGGTGGGAGGGGTAGTAAAGATTTTGAGGAGTTCTTTAAAAAGCAGATCTTCTCAGTCTGTACCAAACTGACCCTGGAGGGTGCCAACTTCACGCCCTCAGACAAGTCAGTCCCAAGATATTGCTACCACTAGGCAGTCCAAAGGCTGAACAACTTCTCGAGACTGTGGTTGAGAAGGCACCACCAAAAAGAGCTCTAAGGAGTCCCACAAGGGGAAGAGATTTGACCAAAGCGACAGTAAAAGGAGGTTCACCCCGATTGTTAAGAAGGAAACGTTCCCTCCTCCCGCAACAGTCCAACTTAGGAAGCATACTGAAGCAACACCAACCGTTCGGCCTTCAGGAGGACTATGGCAAAAAAAACCTACCGACTAAGAGGTTCCGAGTATGAGTAAAGCGGATTTGACAAGTGTAGTGAGCAAGACTCAAGAACTGGTAAATATTTTGAAATCTCAAGGCCAGGGCCAAGCTATAACGATGGTCGGACATGTCATTGTAGATTGGGAGGCTTTAGAGGTGGAAAAGAGGAATATATGGGAACACGAATTGAATCATATTCGTGAAGCTTGGCGTAGGTCAAGTGGGCTGAAGTTTTGTGGTCTCCATTAACCCACAAAATGAGCAGCCTATGTAAAGCCTGTTGGATAATATTTTCCCCTTTCACTTTCCCTCTAAATAAGTGCCGCCCAGGCACATAAATATTTTGGCGAACCACCCTTTTGTGAGGACAAGACTCCTATGAGTGAAACGCAAAAAGAATCAGTGAATTTGCTCCAGTGAGCATTAAGTTATGGCTCGCCAAAGATTGCCTATAGATACAAAAGGTCACCTGGAGAGAGGCGCCTCAAACACGCTAAGTCCCTTGAATCCTACTTACAACTACCTACTACTCTACCGCAGACCAATTAAAAGGGATTATAGTACAATAAAGTACAGTGGCCGATTGTACTTCTTGTACGGCCATTGTACAACACGGCCTTCTAGTTGACACTTGTCAACGTGAGAGACATCTTTCCTTTTCCAATTTTTTTCGACGTCCATTGATGTGGCGCCACGTGGCACATCGCGCCGCTATGTTTGAAAGGCGCCAAATATTCATTTGGGATTGGCGGGGGCGAAGATGTGCGTCTGATCATTTATTTTACACGGTTAGATTCGCATTCGCGAGCGCCGTTTGAGTATAGATGTCGTTTCGTTAATTTTGGTCTGTTTCAGTGAAAGTGACCTTTGCGTTAAAATTTTATTAAATACCAAACTATATTCGTGTATCGTTTCGTCATAGCCATACTAGATAAGGCATACATCTATATGTTATTTCCCAAACTTAGGTTCAAATCTGGTTTAGGGCAACATTTTGGTAATCTATCAATCTGTCTGCCTATCTGTCTCTTTGTTTCTTTCTGACTATGGTGGCAACCATGTTGAATCTCTCTCTCTCTTCACCCCAAAGTCTAAATTAAGAAGTGAAAATTAATTAGTTCTTTTCAATAACGGGGAGATTCCCACTTAACGAAGGACAAAGCCGTATCTTGGAGCACCAATTTAGGAAATAACTCCTACCTCCGGAACTCAGCCAGAGATTCCTCCCTCGAAAACTAGCCGAGATACTCCTCTTCAGCGGGTATAGGGGGGGATTACACGGCCTAATAGGAAGGGTTTGGGTGGAGATCTACTCCCTAAATTTGCAGGTACTCCTCTAGAAGTACCCACTTTTGTCTTGATAGAGATGTCCTCCGTAGTGGAAGCTTTGATGGAATTACGACTGGAAGAAAGTGTTCATATTCCCTTGAGACCGTCCACTCCTCATTCGTTACCTCCTAGACAATCTCCTGATTTTCCCTCTTCTCTTCCTCCACTTCCTTTCTCTCAGTTCCTTGGACCTCAAGCCGACCCTGAAGACATTCCCGCGGCACTCTCCTGGTTGGTTGTTGGACCCCTTGTTACATCCACCTTGCCTGAAACCACTTTTCGTGTCTATTCTCCACCTAACTGTCTTTCCCCATATTCTAACTCTAAACCTCCACCTTCATTTCGATCGAGACGTACTGCTAGAGGGCATACACTGTTCCCAAGCAAAGTCACCCACCATTTATTCATCTTCGTCCTTCTGGGGTTCTCCACCGAATAGACCCGACTGTTGAAATAAGTAGTTATTGTATTTTCTAGTTTAAAATTAATTAGCGGAAACATATATAAAGAATGATGGCAGCCTGCCTCCATCTCTTCTCTCTCTCCCCCATACTTGTTGTAGTCACTGAAAGAGAGAGAGAGCGATGGAGCCATGGCTGCCTCAACTCCATAGGAAGGACTAAAGAGTGACTTAAGTCACACTCAACAAAAGGTTGAGTCCGGCAAGACTCGAACCCGCGACCTGTAGAGTGCAGCGTAGCTGTAAGCTCTAACTAGTCTGTCTTAGAAGTCCGTTAGGAGATATAGGGATTGGTAAGTATTTAACATATTGTATAATATTGAAACCATTTAACTGAAATATGGACGAATGAACATAAAACTTGTTAAGGTTTAATGCAAACGTCATTTCGCACGAAACAAATGAATCGTACATTTGTTTCAAAGGTTGACATTTGATGTCGCATTTAATCCGAAGGCGCACATCATCGTCGAGATCGCGAAATGTTCAATTTGGCTTTTATGGACGTGGCATGACCTGTCGCCACGTGGAAGGATGATATTTGGTCACAGGAATTCTGGAGAACATACGAATGAGTGGAAAAGTGACACGCATCCACTCAATAGCCTTGTCGTACACCGGTCGTACAAAAACGACATTGGTCGTAGTACCTTTTTTGCACTTTACAGTTATATGATTTGTTTGTACTTCAATAGATAGGGGATGTCAAAGAATTTTATGACTTAGGAAATTTTGGTAGGTAGTCACCTCTCTTTCTAAGAGAGCTTTGTATAAATTGGCATTTTTTGCCGGCTCATTAATTATTGGCTCGTTGGCTGTTTTCCGTGTTTCTTTTTGCTACAGACTCAAGAGATTCCAAGCTGCATAGGGGTGCAGTCAAACTATCATTTTGCCTACTAAAATTGAAGTGGTTGTGGCTTGAAGTGGGTTAGTTAAATACTATCTATAGGCTCCCGGTATTCTGTGGTCCAATAGAGGACACAAAATTACACTATAGAGGTCTCAAAGTTGTATAGTCAATTCTTTGGAAGCTTCTTTCACTCTGCAAAAGGCACACTTTTGCTTTCTTTGAATCTCCGGCTCGGTTTTCACCTCTAACTCCTCGTTGAGAAGGAGTTTTCCATCATTATTATCTGAATCCTCTCCAGTTACTTCTGTTGCAACAAGTTCCTTCTTCTTTCGGCCGGCTAATCTATTGGTCTGCTCCTCCAAAAGTCTCATCTTCGTCATCTTAGTACACTCTGCCATATAGTGTCCGGTTTTCTCGGGTTGCCTCATAAAAATTTCTTCCATTAACTCACCATTAAGAAACTCAGTCTTGATGTCCATCTGGTGTATTTCCATGTCTTCCGCTGCCGCCAGACTGAGGAGAATCCTTACCGATGGGAACCGAACAACTGGAGCAAAGATCTCCTCATAGTCAATCCCCTCTTTTTGGGTGAACCCCTTCGCTACCAATCGAGCCTTATACCTCTCAATTGTATTATCTGGGTTCAGTTTTAGTTTAAATACCCATTTACATCCAGTAGGTTTTCTAACTCTAAACCTCCACCTTCATTTCGATCGAGACGTACTGCTAGAGGGCATACACTGTTCCCAAGCAAAGTCACCCACCATTTATTCATCTTCGTCCTTCTGGGGTTCTCCACCGAATAGACCCGACTGTTGAAATAAGTAGTTATTGTATTTTCTAGTTTAAAATTAATTAGCGGAAACATATATAAAGAATGATGGCAGCCTGCCTCCATCTCTTCTCTCTCTCCCCCATACTTGTTGTAGTCACTGAAAGAGAGAGAGAGCGATGGAGCCATGGCTGCCTCAACTCCATAGGAAGGACTAAAGAGTGACTTAAGTCACTCTCAACCAAAGGTTGGGTCCGGCAGGACTCGAACCCCCGACCGGTAGAGCGCGGCGTAGCCGTTAGCTCTAACCAGTCTGTCGTAGAAGTCCGTTAGATAATATAGGGTTTCATTCATATATAAACTGTTGTATAGTACCGAAATGATCTAACTGGAATATGAAACAAAACGAACATAGAACTTGTTAAGGTTTAGTGCGAAACGTCATTTCGCACGAAACAAATGAAACAGACACTTTGAACGGTCGACATTTAATGTCGGATTTAATCCGACGGCGCACGTCGTCGCCGAGATCGCGGAATGGTCACTTTGGATTTTATGGACGTGGCATGACGTGGCGCCGCGTGGAAGGATGACATTCGGTCGCGGGAATTGCGGAGGAAATACGGACAAGTGGAAAAATGACACGCGTCCACTCAAGAGCCTTGTCGTACACCGGCCGTACAGAAAGTACATCGGCCATAGTACCTTTCTGTACTTTAGAGTAATACGATTGGTTCGTACTTTAGTAGATAGGGGTTGTGAGAGAGATTTAGGACTTAGGAAATATTTGGTAGACAGACACCTCTCTCTAAGAGAGCTTTGTATAAATTGGCATTTTTGTCGGCTCATAACTTATCGCCTGGTTGGCCATTTTCAGTGATTCTTTTTGCTACAGACTCAAGGGAGTCCAGGCTACAAAGGGGTGCAGTCAAATTGTCAGTTTGCCTTCTTGGGCAGAAGTGGTCGTGGCTTAAAGTGGGTTAGTTAAACACTATCTAGTGGCTTCCTGTATTCTGTAGTCTAATGGAGGACACAGAATTGCAGGTTATGGGCCCACCCTCTAGGGTGCCCACCTTCAATGGATCTGGGTTCATCTATTGGGAAGCCATGATGATGGGAGCTTTGTGTGAAAAACGATACTGGGGTATCGTCAATGGACAAGTGAAACGTCCACCTTCGGAAACTCCACCAGGATTTGGGGGAGTTAGGTTTTCTGCAACAACGGCTGCCTCAGCGGAGGAGGCAGATGATGGGGACAGCAGTGTGTCCGAAAAGGAGAAAGGGAAGGAGACACCCCTCACTCCTATTGCCACAATATCGGGAACGGCGACAGTGAAGACCGTGGAGAACGATACTCAAATGTGGGAGGATGTAAACATGGCTGCCAAGAATTTCATTTTGAGGCACCTCACTCAAGGTTTGGCCACTCCTCATCTTCACATTTACAAGGCGGAGGAGTTGTGGGAGAGTTTAGTGGAGATTTATAGAGCTGGAACTATTCAGGAGCCCCAGTTGGCTGAGCAAAAGCTATTGAGTTACACTTACAAAGGAGGAAAGATGTTAGATTACTGTAATGATCTTTCTTGTTTGTATATGGAAATGGAAAGTGCCGGGTGGACAGGTACAATGAAAATGAAAGTTAACACCCTTATCATGAAATTACCAGATGAGTTCGAAAACATAGTGTACCGAGTACAGCGAATGCTTGATAGTTCATGGAAATGGAACACAGTAGTCAGGATGATACTTGTGCAGGAAAACACAATGGAGATTAGGAGAGGAGGAAAGAGCATTCAAGCTCTAGCAGCAGGAGGGGACCGATGGGGGAAGGATCCGAAGAAACCTTATAGAGGGGAAAGAGATAATTCTGGGGGATAAAGGCCCCCAAAGGGTCTTTGTCATTATTGCAAAAAGTCGGGACACTTTATTGCAGATTGTGTCAAGTTGTCGGAGCTGAGGCTCCAAGAAAACCGTGGAGGGGGTTTTTCCGGAGGGAAGAAAAAGGCACTTGTGGTTACAAAAGTGTCAGAAGAAATCGAGGATGAGTCATCTGAGGAGGATGGGGAGCTTGTTCTTGACGAGAGTCTGGAGGAGAAGGAGATCCCTCGGAGGCAGAAGTGTGCCCTTGGAGCAATTCGGGAAGCTCCACAGGAAGGATGGATCTTCGACTCAGGTGCATCCATGCATATGTGCCGTGATAAAGAACTCTTCACTAAGCTACGAAAGATTCCTACTGTAGAGATAGAGTATGGGGATGGGAGAGTGGTTACTACAGATCTAGTGGGATCAGTAGATCTGAAAGTCTTAGTGGAGGGTAAGACCTCTATACTTACATTCTCACATGTACTTTACATTCCTCAGTTGAGTAAAAATCTTGTCTCTACGTCTGTGTTAGATGACAAAGAGTTTGATACCTTCACCAGGAAGGGAGTCTTTACAGCTAAGTATGGGAATGAAGTTTACTTCACAGCAGATAAAGGTAGCCAAGGAATGTTTAGGCTTAACTTGAGTAACGAAAAGAAGAATGCTTACTATGTTGGTGTTCTTAAGGTGATGATTTGGCATAAGCGGTTGGGGCATGTGCATTTTGATAGGTTAAGGGAAATGAAAAAGCTTGGGGTAGTAGATGGCATTCAGTTTGTGGATAATGAAATAATGGATGATTGTAGTGATTGTGCTCAAGGTAAGGCTCACAAACTTCCCTTTCCCAAAGCCGCCACATATTGAGGTGAGAAAGTGTTAGATTTGGTCCATACAGATATTTGGGGACCTGCAAAAGTACCTTCGGTAAGAGGAAAGAGGTTTATGATGACAATAACTGATGATTGGTCTAGATACTCTAGAGTCTACTATCTGAAAAATAAGTCTGAAGCAACCACTTACTTCAAAGAACATAAAGCTTGGAGTGAGAAGTTGCATGAAACCCCTATTAAGAGGATAAGGAGTGATAATGGGGGGGAATATACCTCTAACCAGTTTGAGGAATATCTGAGAGATGAGGGAGTGCAACACCAGAAATTTGTACCATATAACCCGGAACAAAATGGGGTAGCTGAGAGGTTGAATAGAACACTAGGAGATAGTGCATGCAGTATGTTGGCAGACAAGAAAATAGGAAAGAGATTTTGGGCAGAGGCAATGAACTGTGCCAACTATATTAAAAATAGAGTCCTCACCTCAGCTGTAAAGGGAGTCACACCTTATGAGAGATGGGTTGGAAGGAAACCAGATATCTCACACCTTAAAGTATTTGGTAGCCAAGTTTACACTCTTAACACGGATAGGAAAAACAGGAAACTAGATGCTAAGGGAAAACCTGGATACTTTGTGGGATATGATGAGGATGTTAAGGGATATAGAGTATATGACTTGGCAAAGAAAGATATCATTCTCGTCAAATACTTAGTTGTCATGGATGAAGGGAAGTCATTTGACCCCTTCAAATATACAAAGAAGATTAGGATCAGATTTGAGTCTGAAAGTGAGGAGAACTCGGTCGTTCCCGAAAGGGACATGGGTGACACCGTGATTACAGATTCAGGGGAGATCCAAGATACAGGAGACTCACCGGAAACCTCACATACTCCTATGGACTTCGAGGAGATAGAAGAAGCGGGACAAGAACCGGTTTCCATGGACAGGGGAGCCGATGAAACAGTGAGAAGAAATCCAAAACTTCCATCCATTCTTGCTTCGGAGTTTGAGGGAGGAAGAAGGAGCAGCAAAAGATTACAGGAAAAACAAGTTGCTCATAAGGTAACTAAGCTATCTCACCCTGATGAGCCTCAGTCTTACTCAGAGGCAATGAATAGTCCAGAGAAAGAAAGATGGATTAGAGATATAAATGATGAGATGGCTTCTATCATGGAAGCAAATACCTGGGAACTAGCAGATTGTCCTCCAGACAAAAAACCTATTGGGTGTAAATGGGTATTTAAACTAAAACTGAACCCAGATAATACCATTGAAAGATATAAGGCTCGATTGGTAGCGAAGGGGTTCACCCAAAAGGAAGGGATTGACTATGAGGAGACCTTTGCTCCAGTTGTTCGGTTCCCATCAGTAAGGATTCTCCTGAGCCTGGCAGCAGCGGAAGACATGGAAATCCATCAGATGGACATTAAGACTGCGTTTCTTAATGGTGAGTTAGAGGAAGAAATTTTCATGAGACAACCCGAGGGGTTTGTGGAGGAAGGAGAAGAGAGCAAAATCTGCAGGCTCATAAAGTCCTTATATGGACTAAAGCAGGCTCCCCGACAGTGGAACAAGAAACTAGATGAGTTTCTTACCAGTCTGGGATATATACGTATAAGCTCTGACCATTCTATCTATATGTTTGAAGATGAGAATAGTGTCATTTTTATTGCAATTTATGTGGATGATCTGCTTGTGTTGAGTAAATCCTTGGAAAAGATCAATAAGTTAAAAACAGATCTTAGAAGCAGATTTGATATGAAGGATTTAGAGGAGGCAAAATATATTTTGGGGATTCAAATGGAGAGAGATAAGGGGAAGAAGATTATTAGACTTAATCAGAAAGAAAGCAATAGGTAATATGCTTGAGAAATTCCAAATGGAAAATGCTAACAGTTGTACCACTCCCATGGACTTGAAAAAAGTAAGTGATGGGAGTGTAGAAGGAGGAGTAATTATCTTAGATGATCAAATGAGTATTGAAGAGAGAGAGTTTATGAAGACTATCCCTTATAGACAGGTCGTAGGAAGTTTAATCTATTTTATGAATTGTACCAGGCCGGACATAGCGGCAGCAGTTGGAGTACTCAGTAGGAGTCTGAATGATCCTAGGAAGAGGGATTGGGAGGCAGCCAAGAGAGTCATGAGATATCTGGTTGGAACCAGAGAGTTATGGTTGCATTTGGGAGGGGAGCACACTGACATCACTACTTGGAGTGATGCCAGTTATGGGGACGCACCTATGAGACGATGCACTTCTGGGTATGTGTTGTATGTTGGGGAAGGTGCATGCTGTTGGAGCAGTAAGCAACAAAAGGTGGTTGCACAGTCCACCATGGAGGCTGAGTACATGGCCTCTTGTTCTGCTGTGAAAGAGTTGATGTGGGTCAAGTCCTTGCTGCAAGAACTTGGGTATATGAAGGAGGGAGTGCATGAAGTGTTTTGTGATAATCAAGCGGCCATAGCAATTGCAGCAAATCCAAAACATCATTTTAAGGCTAAACATATGGACATAAGATTAAGTTTTGTAAGAGAAAAAGTTGAGAATAAAATAGTGAATCTTGTATATAGATCTGATGAGGAAATGGTAGCGGACATGATGACCAAACCTGTACCCTCGCCGAAATTAAAATACTGCAGGGAAAAATGTGGATTAAAAGAAAAATTAAAAATAGACTAGAAAATAAGGGGAGTGTTGAAATAAGTAGTTTTTGTATTTTCTAGTTTAAAATAAATTAGCGGAAACATATATAAGAAATGATGGCAGCCTGCCTCCATCTCTTCTCTCTCTCCCCATACTTGTTGTAGTCACTGAAAGAGAGAGAGAGCGATGGAGCCATGGCTGCCTCAGCTCCATAGGAAGGACTAAAGAGTGACTTAAGTCACTCTCAACCAAAGGTTGGGTCCGGCAGGACTCGAACCCCCGACCGGTAGAGCGCGGCGTAGCCGTTAGCTCTAACCAGTCTGTCGTAGAAGTCCGTTAGATAATATAGGGTTTCATTCATATATAAACTGTTGTATAGTACCGAAATGATCTAACTGGAATATGAAACGAAACGAACATAGAACTTGTAAAGGTTTAGTGCGAAACGTCATTTCGCACGAAACAAATGAAACAGACACTTTGAACGGTCGACATTTAATGTCGGATTTAATCCGACGGCGCACGTCGTCGCCGAGATCGCGGAATGGTCATTTTGGATTTTATGGACGTGGCATGACGTGGCGCCGCGTGGAAGGATGACATTCGGTCGCGGGAATTCCGGAGAAAATACGAACAAGTGGAAAAATGACACGCGTCCACTCAAGAGCCTTGTCGTACACCGGCCGTACAGAAAGTACATCGGCCATAGTACCTTTCTGTACTTTAGAGTAATACGATTGGTTCGTACTTTAGTAGATAGGGGTTGTGAGAGGGATTTAGGACTTAGGAAATATTTGGTAGACAGACACCTCTCTCTAAGAGAGCTTTGTATAAATTGGCATTTTTGCTGGCTCATAACTTATCGCCTGGTTGGCCATTTTCAGTGATTCTTTTTGCTACGGACTCAGGGGAGTCCACGCTACACAGGGGTGCTGTCAAATTGTCAGTTTGCCTTCTTGGGCAGAAGTGGTCGTGGCTTAAAGTGGGTTAGTTAAATACTATCTAGAGGCTTCCTGTATTTTGTAGTCCAATGGAGGACACAAAATTGCACTCCAGATTCCACATGTCATGACAAGTTGTCGTACTCGGATATCGTTTGAACTAAAGGGGATCACGGACCATACCAGCTAGAAACACCAACCCACTAGGGGGGGATCCACCTCTCGTAGGGCCGCACCTTCTACTCGAGAAGGAGGCGCTTCCGGTCCCGAGGACGAGGATATAGGAGTCATCTCCCTAGCTCAATTTGTTAGTTGCTCCAGACTGTCCTCTCCACAGTTCACCAATCTTGCGCAAGAAGAGAAAAAAATGGGAGACGTCTAGTTTTCTGCAAGGGACAATTTAGAGATTGCATTTTCTGATTTCGAATTATTGTGGAAATCCTTCACTCAATCCAAAATCAACAAATATCGGGGAGGAGCCATTCTGGATGACTTTGAAACCACTCTTTTTGCAATGATGGTTAATTACCTTTTATGAGGTGTAGTGGCCAACTAAAAAGAGTGGTATCACCTTTTGATGGCCCTTTGCATCAAAGTTTCTGATCTAGTTTTAGATGCTACTCTAGTCCTACTGGAGGCTGATCTGGCTGTAGTTGCAGCCACACCTGTCACTGCTACTTTCACCATTGATATAAAATTGCACCAACAATATGAAATTGCAAACACAAGGACTAGCATAGGTTAACCAGTTGGAAGCGATCCAAGAAGCCAAAGGCGCTACTCGAATGATTGCAAACCCTACTCGTTGTACTACTCTTTTGGACATCTGGAGACTTCTCTACACTGATAGAATTGAATATGCTATTGAGGAATTTATAGAATTTTGGTGTTTGAAGAATGAAATACCGCAGACTCTTTTGAATGGACTCTCTAGCCTCTGTCAGAAAATAAAACTTTCCACTATCGATGTACAATGCATGGCCACCAAATATTTCATCCCTCTCCATAATTCTTTCGGGCCAACAGGGTAGGTCGCACAAGACAAATGGATTGCCAGCTAGAAAATTCATGATATTAATCCCTCTGCAAAGGAAATATCGTTGGCTGCCATGAAATTATATGACCACTTCGTTCTCAGCATAGCTAGGGAGAAAGTAGTAACTGGGAAGGCAAGAGGGAATTTTGCAGCTTTTGCCAGAGAAATATCTTTGAACCATGAGGAAAAAGCTAAAATTCAAGATTTTTGAAAGCTTAAAGGAAAACAGGTGGCAGATAACAGATCAGAACGAACCATGGGGGCTGATGACCGAGTTTTTTTGTAAAATTACCTAAATTGTCAACAAACTTGTCATGGGCAAAAATGTTTTTCTATAAAACTCAAACCAAAACTCGTCATCAAGCAAAATGAATTTGAGAAAGAACAAGCTGAAAGGACTGTGAAGCAGCAAGAACGGAAACAAAGAGGGGGAGGAGAGGAAATAACACTAGTTACTAAGGAGAATTACTGCCCAACTCCCTGGTCTGAAACTTCTAAGATGTCCCAATCGCAGTTGAGGCAGATTAAACTTCCAAAATTTGATGATGCTCGGGTGTCAAACGAGCTGAGGGGGAAATACACCACCGAAGGTGTAAAAACTAAAATTTTTTTTTAGTATTTTCTAGGTATAAACTTGTATAGATAAAGTGCAGAAAAAAAGCAGAGGCACTCTACCTCTAAATCCTCTCTTCAACTCCCACACTTGTCTCATTCACAAAGGTTAGAGAGGGAGCTAGAGCCATGGCTGCCTATGCTTTTCAAAGAGAGAGACAAGTAGTAGTTTGGTAGGTTTACCAAAAGGGAACTTTGATACACCTAGGATTTGATCCTCGTACCTGTCGTGCGTCAAGTCACCTGTAGCCTTTAGCTTTATCCTATTAGTTTATGATCAATACAGAGATATATATAGTTTCATAATTATTTATTGACGTATTCATAGACAATTTCATTTAAGAGCACGAACACATTCTTAGGACATAGATACAATTTTGTATAGTACACTCTAGGGTAATCCACAAAACGAATACCGCGCATTTGTTTTGACTGCAAAACAAATACCAGGTAATTATTTTTGACGGCTACAATTAAAAGCCGATTATGATCGAACGACCGCGATAGATGCCGAGTTAGCGGAATGGGCGCTTTGGCGGGTTTTGGTCATCGCCACGTCTACTGACACGTGGCACAACCACATTGGCTTGTGGCATCTCCGGAGAATACGAGAAAAAATCCGGATATGGCAGGCGTCGCTATTTTGGCCATGCCATACGATGGCCATACATAAAGTATTTTGGCACATGTACTTTTCTGTGCGACACATTAATCTGATTGGTGTCGTACTGTACACCGCGCATCGTTATTAGTGTTATTAACTATAATTTGGGTTCTTAAATTCTTGATTTTTTCCCGCAATTTTCGAAATTAAATTAGCAACGCTATTTAAGGACGTGGACCAATCTTCCACATTTCTGGCACTAAATTAGAATCAATAACACTATTTTTTTTACGCTATTTAATTTTTGACACTAATAATGATGCGCGGTGTAGTAGTATAAGGATTAGAGAGGGATTTAAGGCTAAGAAAATTTGGTAGGTAGACCCCTCTCTCCCAGAGAGATCATGTACAAAAGGTCAACTTTGACCCTTCATAACATACTGCTTAGGGGAGAAAATTAATTTTTTTTTTCGCTATTTACTCAATGGAGTCTTCTCTTAACATTAGTGAAGTTGGTCAATGTTTTTATCTGTCAGAGTGGCAATTATTCTTGTGGAAACTTAAAGGGGTCAAGGTTATCATAAAGGTTTCGAGTGAGCCGCCTACTATGAGAACCAAAGGAGGTCTCATTGTCAACAAACAGGTCATGGGAAGAAACGGTGCCCCACAAAACTCAAACCCAAACTCGTCATCAAGTTAAAGGAATTTGAGAAGGAAGGGGCTGAAAGGACTTGGATGCAACAGGAAGGGAAACAATGAGGGGGGGGGAGAAGAAAGAACACCGGTTACTAAGGAGAATTACCGCCGACACCCCTTACTAAAACTTCTAAGATGTCTTTATCGTAGTTGAGGCAGATTAAACTTCCAAAATACGGTGATGCTCAGGTGTCAAACGAGCTAAGGGGGAAATACATCATTGAAATTTCGAAGTGTGCAGCATGTGGCTTCATAGGACACTTAGAGGAACAATGTTTTTTGCAAAAATGGAGTACCAAAGGAAAAGATGCAGTTTTCTTTGTTTACTAGAGAAGGAGAAACTGATGTCAACCCTCTCCCCTTTCAACTCCTCTACCTATGGGGTCACCAAATCTCAGCTACGCTTGAAGAACCAGAATAAACGTCATTCGTCTAGCTGAAGCTTACACAAGAGAGGATCATCCAACAACAAAGTCAACAATTGGTCGCAATGGCAGAAAAATTGGCTGCCCTATGCTTAAGATCCTCCTCCAAGGGACCTTCTCTGACGGCAACACAGACACTCCAACAACAAAATCATGATTAATTAGAAAAGATTTTAGAGCTTGAACAACAATCCACAACGGGTGAGGATGATGACGATGTAACCTAGTGGAATTTAAAACCTTCTAAGGCACACCATGCGCACACTTTTCTGTCCGGAGCCTAGAATGTGGGCGTGGGGGACAGTCGCTGACAGCTTCTTTATTCCACTTCGCAGCAGAGGAAGGACAAGCACAAAATGGCCGAAGGGGACCATAACTGAAAGGTCACGATATCGTTATCTTTCACTCTACGGGTGGTAATTTTGAAAAATGACATCTGCCTCAGAATTAAAGCAACCCAACCACCTCTCCTTACCACCAAAAAATTAGCAAACGGAGAAACAGTAAAAGCTAGAAAAAAAGGCACTAGGGAAAGAGAGAAGGAGCAACCAGTTTGAAAGATACATGGATGAACGCCCGGAGAACGACACACCAGGATCGCCTCCCGCACTAGATTTAGACGAAGAAAGTGAAGAAGCAAAGGGGGTGGGCGAAGACACCGGAGGAACTAGGTTCCACCATTTTATAGCGTTATACTCTTTAGGAAGGATCCATAAGCTGTCGTTTCCACAGAAATCAGATCATGGATCTACAAAGGTCTTGCAACTAATCCATTCAGATTTTTTCGGACCAGCTCAAGTGCCTTGTGCTGGGATGGTTTATTTTATGGTTGCGTTAACGGGTGACTTATCAAGATTCACAAAGGTTTACTTGATGAAAGAAAAGAGTGAAGTGTTCGGACACTTCAAACACTAAAAAGCTTGGGCGGAAAGGCTGCAAGTTGTTCCGATTATGTAACTCAGATCGGACAATGGACGAGAATATATGTCGAAGGATTTTGAAAAGTTTCTTCTAGATGAGGGTGTAAGTCGCCAGCTCACGGTTCCTTACACGCTTCAACAAAATGGTGTTTCAGAAAGATTGAACAAGACTATTGCAGAATGTGCTACATTTATGCTTGCAAATAAGAATGTTGATATGAAATTCTGGGCTTGGGCCCTTAATTTTGCAGTTTATATCAAAAATAGAATTGGTTCAAGGTCGGTTAGCTTCACACCTTTTAAACTCTGGCCACGTCAAAAAATTGAAGTAAGTCATATTAAAGTATTCGCAAGTAAATGCTTTATTTTGAACACATCACCAAATACTTGGAAAATGGAATCGAAAGGATTATCGGGTACTTTTATGGGGTATGATGATAATTCAAAGGGTTACAGAGTATATGTTTTTGATAAGAAAAAAATAATTGTGTCTAGAAACATTATTATAAAGGATGAGGAAGTTTCACTAGATCTTTTAAGCATGCAAGAATATCAGGCTGAGGAAAAATCACAAGAATATGTTTTTTTTTATACACAGAGGACAGTTTATTTTCCATCTTTTCAACAACATCTTGCAATTCCACTATCTTCAGAACCTCAAGTTCCTTTTCAAACTCAGATGGTGCAAGCTGAACCACTCCAAGAGCAAACGCAATAAGTTACAAGCCCAGCGAGGAACCTAAGACATATATCGGTCCTTGCCTCAGAATTTCCGTGGGAAGGAGATCTAGCAGGCGTTAGCAATCAAGTTCACACTATGCATTCTCTATAGCCTCGGAGGAACCTCTGACCATTCGGGTGGCCTTCTCATTACCGGAAAGAACTCACTCAATCGAGGTTGCAAATGACGAAATAAAGTCTATTATGGAGGCTGAAACCTAGGAGTTGGTGGATCTTCCTCCGAACAGAAAAACCATTGGCACCAAATGGGTATTCAAAGTGAAATTGAACCCCGATGGCATCATTGAAAGATATAAGGCCAGAGTTGTGGCCAAAGGCTAGAACCAGAAAGAAGGAATTGACTTTGAGGAGACCTTCTCTCCAGTGGTAAGGTTTCCAACTTTCAGAATTCTGTTAAGTCTAGCTGCAATTGAAAATATGGAAGTTCTCCAAATGGATGTTAAAATGGATTTCTTGCATGGAGAGCTTGAAGAAACTATCTATATGCAGCAACCAAAAATGTATGAATAGAAATGGAGGGAGGAACTAGTATGTAAATTGATGAAATATTTGTATAGGCTGAAACAGGCCCCTAGACAATAGAACCTAAAGCTGGATGAATTCCTAACTAGACTAGGATTTAAAAGAATTAGTTCAAATCATTCTCTTTATGTTATGCACGGTGAAGATGGAATAATCAACAATGATGTGTATGTAGATGATCTGCTGTTTATCAACAAATCTTTGAATTTATGAACAAATCTATGACCGTATTAACGAAGCCTTAAAATCCAGATTTTAAATGAAAGACCTCGGTGAGGCCTTTTATATCTTAGGGATACAAGTAGAGAGAGATAAGAATAAGAAACAGATAATGCTAACTCAAAAAGAGGCTATATGTTCAATGCTGGAAAAGTTTGAAATGAAAGAAGGTAAAGGATGTGTAACTCCAATGGAAAACAGGCAAAAATTATAAAGAAGTGACTCTGATTCACATATTTATGTTATTGAGAGTCTAGAGTTCGGGGAGAAGGAGTTTATAACTTCAAAACCATATAGGCAGGTAGTTGGTAGCCTCATTTATTTTATGAAAGCCCGATATTGCAACTGATGTTGGTGCTTTAAGTAGAAGTCTGCAGAATCCGAAAAAAGAAGACTAGGAAGCTGCAAAAAGTGGTGTTATGAGATACCTGGTAGGAACTCGGAATCTCAAACTTGTCCTTGGAGGAGGAGAAGTCAAGCAACAAACTTAGATTGATGCTAGCTATGGCGACATACGTAGCAAAAAATCAACTACCAGATTTGTTTTGAAGATTTCAAATGGAACCTGAAGCTGGAACAAAAAACTTCATAAGGTCACTGCCTAGTCAACCATGGAGTCAGAATATATGGCAACAAGTTGTGCACTCAAAGAAAACCTATGGGTTAACGCACTTTTATAGGAATTAGGACACATGGAGACTGGTCCTCAAGTCATCTAGTGTGACAACCAAAGAGCCATTGCTATCGCCTTCGATCTCAGCCACCACTTTAAGAGTAAGCACATGGATTTCAAACTGCATTTTGTTTGAGAAAAGGTGTTTGCTAAAGTCATAAAATTTTGTTATTTGCCTGATAAAAATAAGGTTGCAGATATGCTAAGTAGAGCTCTGCCTACATCTAAATTACAGTTCTGCACAAATGATATTGGCTGAGTAAAACACTAAGTATAAAGCTTTAGGGGAGTGTTATTTTTAAAGCTTTATCCTTTGTAGATAGAGTTGTGAGGGGAGGTTTATAACTTAGAATAATTTTGGGTTAGGTTTGTTGTAATACTTACCTAAAATAGTGTGACAATGAAAAAATGACTTTAGAGTGTATGATACAATCACATAAACACGTGTCAGCATTTGAACATATCGTAGGTATTACCGAATGGCTCTGAACACATGTCGTACATCGAACGAGTTTTTTCCACAAATCTGATGGACGGAAAGAAAATTGAACAGCTAAAAAATCAATTGTAATAGACAAGCAATAGATGCAGATTTCAACCATACGGACGGTCACGATTCAAGTGAGGACCACGGGTGACAAGGTGCTTCTTAAGCACTCCAGATAAATCGTACAAGATTAACCATAGCGGGTGGAATTATTTGACTGTTACTGACTAAGAAGCAACATAATGTGTACGGCGCCAAATTGTGAATACTTGAAGTAACACATTTTTGACATGTAGTGAATTAGTAAATAGTGTTTACTATTCAGCGTTAGGCTATATGGAAAAAGGTTTTAGAAGTACGTTTGGGTACTCTGTCATACTAGAGTACTATACCACTATTCGAGGTATAGACACCTGATTAGTCAGTGGGCAATATATACTCACTCAATGTATAAAGTTTAGGACTTATAAATATTTTGGTATCCAGTTTTGGGAATATAAAAATATATATGAGAGTTTTTGAGAAACTTGCAGTCTACATATCTTATGGTTACTAGACCAATTGTGCTGCAATTTTGGGTATTGGCAGTGTGTATGGTGGTGAGTTGGTATGTTGAATTTGATATCAATTAGACTTGTAAGTCTTGTTTTATACTGTTGGGTAAATTGTTGTTTGTAGGATTTTTGTTACCTTCTGCTAAGAAACATGTCTACTTCTACAACTATTGCTGCTGCTCCACTTGTGCAAGTAGTCATAGAAGAACACTTACTATGTTGGTGTCCCAAACTTGATGATTTGGCATAAGCGATTGGGGCATGTGCATTTTGATAGGCTGAAAGAAATGAAGAAGCTTGGTGTAGTAGTATGCATTCAGTTTGGGGATAATGAAATGATAGATGATTCTAGTGGCAAAGCCCAAGGTAAGGCTCACATACTCCCGTATCCCAAAAATTGCCACGTATAGAGGTGAGAAAGTACTAGATCTCGTCCACACAGAAATTTGGGGACCGGCAAAAATACCTTCGGTCGGAGGGAAAAGGTTTATGTTGAGAATTACTAAAAATTGGTCTAGATACTCTAGAGTTTACTTCCTAAAAACAAAGTCTAAAACACCAACTTACTTCTAAGATTTTAGCCTAGGGTGAGAAGTTGCACAAAACCCCTATTAAAAAAAAGAGCGACTATGGGGGAGAATATACCTCTAACCAATTTGAAAAATACTTGAGGAATGAAAGAGTTTAGCATCACAAAAATGTACCAAAAAATCTAGAACAAAATGGTGTAGCAAAGTGGTTGAACCAGACTGTAAGAGATAAGCTGGCTGACAAGAAGATAGGAAAAAGGTTTTAGAGTCCTTACTACAGTTGTGAAAGGAATGACACCTTATGAGAGATGGGTTGGAAGGAAAATAGATATTTCTCACGTGAAAGTATTCGGTAGTCAAGTTGACAGACTTGACATGAATCGGAAAAACTAGAAACTAGATGCTAAAAGGAAACCGGGATATTTTGTGGGATAGGATGAGGATGTCAAAGGATATAGCTATGACTTAGCTAAATAAGATATTAATCTTGTAAATCACCTAGTTGTCACGGATGAAGGGAAATTAGTTGATCCCTTTTAATACATGAAGAAGATAAGAATCAATTTTGAGCCCTAGAATGAGGTGGAGGGACATGAGTGAATATGTGATTGAAGATTCAAGGGAGATCCAAGTTGGGGAAGATATACCGAAATCTCCTCATATATCTCTCAAGCGTGCCTGGGAAACATAGGAGTAGGGCCCACCGCCAGAAATAGAGTGCATTGGGGTCCTGGAAACTGTAGAAATTAAAGGTTATTTTAGTTTTTTCTAAGTTTTGTAAAATGCAAAAAAGTAGCAGAGGCAGTTTGTCTCTAACTCCTCTCTCTAGCTTCCACACTTGTGGCAGTCATTGAAAATTGGAGAGGGAGATAGAGCCATGGCCGCCTATGCTATCCCGACGGAGACAGACATTAGGTTAGTAGATTTTACCAAAATAGATCATAACGGAGCCAGGATTTGAACCTGGAACCTACCGTTTGTCAGGTTAGCTCGTAGCCAGTAGCCTTAGCTAATTAGTCTAAGATCAAGGTTAGATGATATAAGGTTTGGTAGCTATATAAATGTTAACACGTAGGCTATTTCATTTAACGAGATATTTAGACATAGATACAGTTTGTAATGTATGGCGTACGGAACATCTGAAACAGATATCGCGCATCTTGTTTGAAAGACGAAACAAATATTGCGCAAGTATTTATGACGGCCACGATTGTAATCTGCCATAATCGGACGGCAACGAAGCATGCCGATATCAAAGAATAGGTTTTCAGCGGTTTGTGGTCAACATCACATCAATTGCCACGTGGCACAATCACATTTGATTACGGCATCTCGGAGGAATACATAAACGAATCCAAAAGTGACATGTGTCGACTTGTTGGCCATGTCGATCAATGACCGTACAAAAAGTACACTGGCACCTATACCTTTATATATGATACAGTATTATGATTTGTGCCGTACTTCAAAAGATAATGTTTTAGAGAGAGATAACACTTAGAAAAATTTGATAGATTGGACCCGCGTTTGCGCAAAAGGTCAACTTTGACCCTTCATAACTTACTGCTCAAGGGAGCAAATTCAGAGATTCTTTTTGCTGTAGTAGGGGTCACTATCCTCCGATCCCCTTACTCTACCTCTACCATAGGGATTTTTTTCATTTTGGTAAACATATGCTTCTCTGTACACATATACATGGAGGCTCCGGAATCAATGATCCAACCTTCTTCGAGTTTCTCTTTCACTCAGCCGAAGGCACACTTTTGCTTCCTTCAGATCTCTGGCTCGTTTTTCACCTTCAACAACTCATTCAGGATAAGCTCCCCATCATCGTCATTGGAATTCTCTCCCGTTACTTATGTTGCCACAAGCGCCTTCTTCTTTCCTCCGGTTGATCCACCGATCTTTCCCTCATTAAGCCTGAACTTTGTCACTCTTGTACACTTGGCCATGTAGTGCTCAGCCTTCTTACGGAATTGACAAAGGCCCTTTAGGAGTCTAGATCCGGAGTCATCCGATTGTTTTTCTCTCCCTCTTCCTCTAAAGTTTTTATAAGGTTTATTAGAATCCTCATTCCTTTAGTTAGTCCCAGCAGCTTAGGCTTGACCATTCTTTCACCCTCTCGTGATCTCAATAGTATTTTCTCGGACCAAAATCATTTCAGCCACGGATTTCTACATCCATCAATGATCCAGGAAATCCTTTCCCTCTTAACAAAGTTTTCATACTCATCAGGCAAATTCATTAACAAAGTGTTCACCTTTTCTTTCTCAGTCTCTTGTTTTCCGGCACTCTCCAAATCCAAAAATAGTTCGGACAAATCATTGCAAAAGTCAAACTATAGAAATTAAATGTCCATTTAAAGTATTTTCTAGGTCTTAATAGAAATATAGAAAGAAGCCAAGGCAGTCTACCTCTAACTTCTCTCTCCTACGCTCAAACTTGTCGCAGTCACTGAGAAATTGGAGAGGGAGCTAGAGCCATGGCTACCTAGGCTATCCAAAATTTTACGGGGATTATATATTAGTTAGGGGTTTATTTACTAAAAAGAAAGTGCCTGCTATAAGATTTGATCCTGGTACCTACCGGTCAGCAGACAGCCGGAAGCCGGTAGCCTTAGCCGTTAAGTCTTTATCGAGTGTTACGTAATAAGGGTTTGATATTAAATTAAATATTATCAAGTAGGAAAATTCATTAAACTATAACTGTTTACGGGAGACATAGATCCATAATTGTAAAAGTACGGATTGCGGTACGGATAAGAAACCAATACCGCGCATTTGTTTCTTTAATGAAAAGAATACCGCACATGTATTTAATACGGCTACGATTAAATATAACTTTAATCGGACGGCCGGAATTAACGCCGAGATCGTAGAAGAGGATTTCGGCAGTTTGTGGTCATCGCCACATCGGATGACACGTGGCGGAATTACATTGGATCGCTGCATCTCCGAGGATTACGGGAGCAAATCCGAACATACCACATGTCGACATTTAGTCCATGTCGTACAGTGTTCGTACAGAAAGTACACTAGCAGCTGTACTTTTGTGTACGGTACTACATTCTGATTGGCTTTGTACATCAGTAGATAGAGTCTTAAGAGAGATAGGACTTAGAAAAATTAGGAGGTAGGACCCCCTCTCCCAGAGAGCTTCTGTACAAAAGGTCAACTTTGACCCTCCATAAATTACAGCTCAGGGGAAGAAATTCAAAGATTCTTTTTGCTATCAACTCAGGGGAGTCTTACCTTCACAGAGGTGAAGTATGTCAGAGTTATTATCTACCAGGGTGGTAGTTGTTTTTGCGGAAATAGAAAGGGGTCAGGGTTATCTTAGAGGCTTCTTCGAAGCTGTCCACTCTGAGGACTTATGGAGGTCTCAGAGTTTCAGATTATGGGCCCACCCTCTATGGTACCAATCTTTAATGGAACTGGCTTCATATACTGGGAAAGTATGATGATAGGAGCTCTATACGAAAAAAGGTTTTGGGGGATAGTGAGTGGACGGTTGGGGCCTCTATCAAGTCTTGGAATTCCTCCAAGGTTTAGAGGAAGCAGATTCAACAAGAAAGAGGATCCACCTTCAACGAAGGAAACAAAAGAACGAGAGGTGGTGGACAAAGGAAAGGAGAAGGAGGCGACCACACCAATAGCAACTAGTTCAGCATTCATGTCACCTATTCCAAGGAACGAGGAGAATGATACTGAAACCAGGGACTTCAACAATATGGCGGCAAAGCACTTCATCCTACGCCATCTCACTTAAAGACTTGCATGTCCTCATTTGCAGGTAGAAAGGGCATCCAATCTTTGGATGGCTCTCATAGAGATGTACCAAAGTGGTACGATTCAGCAACAACAGTTGGCTGATCAGAAAGTTAAGGAGTATGTATACAAAGGGGGAAAGATGTTGGATTTTTGCTATGAGCTTGCTACACTCTTCATGGAGCTAGAGAGTGCGGGAAAAGATTTTAGTGAAAAAAAAAAGTTTAATTGTTTACTGATGAAGTTACCCGATGAGATCGAGAACATAAACAACCGTGTGCTGGCCTTGCCGGACTCAAGGTGGATATGGAACTCAGTGGTAGGGATGATTCTCGTTCGGAAGAATACAATTGAGATCCGAAGGGGAGGAAAGAATGGCCAAGCCTTGGCAACTTCGACCGATTAGAGGAACAAGGAATCCTAGAAACCGGTCGGAAACTATGGGAGGAGGGAGCAAAAAAAATCAAACCGACGAACTCGAACCAAGGGCTCCCAAAGGTTTATGTCATTTTTGTAAGAAGCCAGGGCACTATATAGCAGAGTGCACTAAGCTAACCGAGCTTCGAATAAAGGAGGGGCAGACCGGTGGTACCACGAGAGGAAAAAAAAAGACCCTTGTCACACAGGTACTTGAGGCGGAATCCGAGGACGAGGACGATGAGCTCCTTTTGGTTGAGGAGTTGGAGGCGAAAAACGAGGTCGAAATTCCACATAGGCAAAAATGTGCTTTCGGTGGATTGAAATGGAAGCAGGCTAGATTATAGATTCAGGTGCCTCCATGCACATGTGTAAGTATAGGCACCCGTTCACTAAGAAAAGAAAGATTCCCACCGTAGAGATAAAGTACAGGGATGGGAAGATAGTCACCACTACTCTTGTAGGATCGGTAGATCTGAAAGTGTTAGTAGAAGGAAAGACATCGATAGTAACATTCTCCGATGTATCGTTTAATCCGGAGCTGAACAAAAACCTTATCTCTACATCTGTATTAGATGATAAGGGTTTTTTCACTAGCACTAGGGAAGGAGTCTTTACTGCTAGTTTTGAGGAGGATGTCTATTTCATTGCTGAGAAAGGTAGCCATGGGATGTTTAGGCTGATTTTAAGTAATGAAACGAAGAAACTTTATTATGCTGGTGTTCATGATATTATGATGTGGCATAAGAGGCTTGGGCATGTGAATCTAGACAAGTTAAGAGAGATGAAAAAGATGGGAGTGGTGGAAGGGATTAAGTTCAGTGAGAATGATAATATAAGTGATTGTAGTGGATGTGCTTAAGGTAAAACACACAGATTACCCTTTCGTAAAACAGCCACCTATAAGGGAGAAAAAATTCTAGATCTAGTACACAGAGATATTTGGGGACGGGCTAAAGTGCCCTCACCGTGGGGGAAGAGATTTATGAAGACTATCACTGATGATTGGTCTTAGTATTCTCGAGTGTATTTTTTGAAAAACAAGTCCGAAGTTCAAGATTGTTTTAGACAATATCTAGCATAGAGCAAAAAACTCCATGAAACTCCAATCAAGATAATAAGGAGTGACAATGGTGGAGAGTATACTTCTAACCAGTTTGAGGATTTTCTGAGGGAAGATGGGGTTCAACACCAAAAGACAATTCCAAAAAACCGTGAACAGAATGGGGTAGCTGAAAGGTTAAATAGAACACTAAGTGATAGTGCTAGAAGTATGTTGTAAGATAAAAAGATAGGAAAAAGGTTTTGGGCAGAAACAATAAACTAAGCTAATTACCTCAAAAATAGAGTTCTTACTTCAACTATAAAAGATCAAACACCTTATGAGAGATGGAAAGGCTGGAAACCAAACATATCTCACTTAAAGGTTTTTGACAGTCAAGTATTCAGTCTAGATATAGATCGGTCTAATTGGAAGCTAGATCCTAAAGAAAAACTGGGATACTTATTAGGATATGATGAGGATGTTAAAGGATATAGAGTTTACGATCTAAAAAGGGAAGATATAATCTTAGTAAATCATCTAGTAGTAATGGATGAAGGAAAGACCGTGGATCCCTTCAAATATACAAAGTCAGTAAAAATCAGATTTGAGTCACAAAATTCCGAAGACTTTGAGCTTCCTAACTATCCAGCTTTTAGAGAAGATGACATTCTTGCAGGTACAAATCACACCGAAAAGGACTCGGTTGTGGAAACTCCTGTGACAACTCAAGGCGAAGCGGAAGACGTGGTGGAAATTGATTTGGAATCAATGGATAGGGGAGAAGCCGAGTTTTCGAAAGAATTCACAAGAACCATCAATTCCGGCCTCAGATTTTGAAGGGGGAAGGAGAAGTAGCAAAACATTGGAAGAAAAACAGGTTAATAACAAGGTAACTAAACTATCTCATCAAGATGAACTTGAAACTTATGGAGAGGCGATGAATTGTCCAGAAAGAAATCGGTGGAAGACAGCCATCAATGAGGAGATGGCCTCAATTATAGCAGCCGATACTTGGGAGCTGGTGGATTGTCCACCTTACCGAAAGCGAATTGGGTGTAAGTGGGTTTTCAAATTAAAATTGAACCCAGATAACACAATCGAGCGCTACAAGGCCAGATTAGTGGCAAAGGGATTTACACAAAAGGAGGGAATTGACTACGAGGAAACCTTTGGCCCGGTGGTCAAATTTCCCTCCGTCCGCATACTTCTCAGCCTAACAGCAGCGAAAGACATGGAAGTGCACCAAATGGACATCAAGACAGCCTTTTTGCATAGAGAATTGGAAGAGGAGATCTTCATGCGACAACCCGAAGGGTTTGTGGAGGAAGGAGAGGAGAGTAAGGTATGTCGGCTGATCAAATCTCTTTATGGTTTGAAACAGGCGACTCGACAGTGGAATAAGAAGCTTGATGAGTTTCTTACCGGTCTGGGATATATCCGGATCAGCTCAGATCACTCAATCTATGTTTTTCGAAGATGAGGAAGGTTTATATTTATTGCAATTTATGTTGATGATTTGTTTGTTTTAAGTAAATCAATGGAAAAATTTAATTAACTGAAAACCGATTTTAAAGGGAGATTTGAAATGAAGGATATGGGGGGAGCAAAATATATTTTGGGAATTCAAGTAGAGGGAGACCAAAAAAAAGAAAAATTATAAGATTGACTCAAAAAGAAGCAATAGGGAACATGCTTGAAAATTTTCAAATGGATAAAGCTAATAGTTGTACAACTCTAATGGAGTTGAAGAAGGGAAGTGAGGGGAGTGAGGAAGAAGGAGTCATAGTCTTAGACGCGAAATTATATCCTGAAGAATAGAAGTTCATGCAGACTATTCGTTACTGACAAGTAGTGGGAAGTCTAATCTATTTTATGAATTGTACCGGGCTGGATTTAGCTGCAGCAGTAGGAGTGCTGAGTAGAAGTCTAAATGCTCCCACTAAGAGGGATTGGGAGGCAGCTAAGAGAGTCCTTATATATTTGATAGGAACAAGGGATCTATGGTTGCATTTGGGTGGGGAGAATACTGACATCACTACTAGGAGTGATTTTAGTTATGGTGATGCTCCGATAAGGAGATGCACTTCTGGATATGTATTATACGTGGGTGATAGGGCTTGCTGTTGGAGTTGCAAACAGCAAAAAGTTATTGCTCTGTCCACCATGGAGGCTGAGTATATGGCCTCTTGCTCTGCTGTAAAAGAATTGATGTGGGTCAAGTCTTTTTTTGGGTGAGCTTGGTCACCTTAAGAGTGGTGTGTAGAATTTTTTTGTGATAATCAGGCGACAATCGCTATTTCTTCCATCCTAAACATCATTTTAAAGTCAAACACATGGACATCAGACTTAGCTTTGTTAGAGAGAAAGTAGAAAACAAAATAATCAATTTAGAGTAACGACAAGATAGTGAGATGGTAGCAGATATGATGACCATACCTGTGCCTTCCCATAAGTTAATTTTCTTCAAGGAGAAGTATGGTCTGAAATTAAAGATTGACTAGAAAATAAAGGGAGTGTAGAAATTAATGGTCCATTTTAAGTATTTTCTAGGTCTAAATAGAAATATAGAAAGAAGCAGAGGCAGTCCACCTCTAAATTCTCTCTCCAACTCTCAAACTTGTCGCAGTCACTGAGAAATTGGAGAGGGAGCTAGAGCCATGGCTACCTAGGCTATCTAAAAGTTTACGGGGATTATATATTAGTCAGGGGTTTATTTACTAAAAGGAAAGTGTCGGCTACTGGATTTGATCCAGGTACCTACCGGCCGGCAGACAGCCGGTAGCCGGTAGCCTTAGCCGTTAAGTCTTTATCGAGTGTTACGTAATAAAGGTTTGATATTAAATTAAATATTATCAAGTAGGAAAATTCATTAAAATACAACTGTTTACGGGAGAAATATTTCCATAATTGTAAAAGTACGGATTGCGGTAAGGATAAGAAACCAATACCGCGCATTTGTTTCTTTAAAGAAAACAATATCGCACATGTATTTATTACGGCTACGATTAAATATAACTTTAATCGGACGGCCGGAATTGTAAACTCTGAGACCTCCATAAGTCCTCAGAGTGGACTGCTTTGAAGAAGCCTCTAGGATAATCCTGACCCCTTTGTGTTTAAGCAAAAATAACTGCCACCCTGGAAGACAAAAACTCTGACCAACTTCACTCCTGTGAAGACAAGACTCTCCTGAGTCGATAGCAAAAAGAATCTCTGAATTTGCTCTCCTGAGCAGTAAGTTATGGAGGGTCAAAGTTGACCTTTTGTACAGAAGCTCTCTGGGAGAGAGGGTCCTATCTCCTAATTTTTCTAAGTCCTATCTCTCTCACAGACTCTATCTATTGATGTACGGAACCAATCAGAATTGAGTTCCGTACGCAAAAGTACAGCTGTCGGTGTACTTTAGGTACGGAAATTGTACGACAAGGCCTAAATGTCGACACATGTCATATCCAGATTCGATGCTATAATCTCCGGGGATTCCACGATCCAACGACATTTCGCCACGCGTCATCCGATGTGGCGATGGCCACAAACCGCCGAAAACTTCCTCCGCGATCTCGACGCTAATTGCGGCCGTCCGATTAGAATCTAATTTAATCGTAGCCGTAATAAATACATGTGCGGTATTTATTTCATTTACGAAACAAATGCGCGGTATTGATTTATAGTCCGTACCGTAATCCGTACTTTATACATTACTGGATCTATGTATCCTGTAATCTATTATAGTTAAATGAATAATCATACGTATACATATTTAAATAACTATCAAACTATATACTACGTATCATGACTCCTAGACTTAACGGCTAAGGCTACCGGCTATTTCCTGTCAGCCGGCCGGTAGGTACAAGGATCAATTCCTGCCGCCGGCACATACCTTTTAAATAAATAAACCCGAACTAATAGAAATTTCCCATAAACCTCAGGATAGCCTAGGTAGCCATGGCTCTAGCTTCCTCTCCAATTTCTCAGTGACTGCGACAAGTTTGAGAGTTGGAGAGAGAAGTTAGAGATAGACTGCCTCGGCTTTTATATTTCTTTTCAGACCTAGAAAATACTTAAAAACCATTAGTTTCTACACTCCTCTTATTTTCTAGTCAATCTTTAATTTTAGACCACACTTCTCCTTGCAAAAACTTAACTTAGGGGAAGGCACAGGTTTGGTCATCATATCTGCTACCATCTCACTATCTGGTCGGTACTCTAAACTGATTATTTTGTTTTCTACTTTTTCTCTAACAAAGTTGAGTCTGATGTCCATGTGTTTGGCTTTAAAATGATGTTTAGGATTGGCAGAAATAGCGATTGCTGCCTGATTATCACAAAATATTTTGTGCACACCACTCTTAAGGTGACCAAGCTCACCAAGCAAAGACTTGACCGACATCAATTCTTTTACAGCAGAGCAAGAGGCTATATACTCAGCCTCCATGGTGGACTGAGCAATAACCTTTTGCTGTTTGCTACTCCAACAGCAAGCCCCATCACCCACATATAATACATATCCAGAAGTGCATCTCCTCATCGGAGCATCACCATAACTGGCATCACACCAAGTAGTGATGTCAGTATTCTCCCCACCCAAATGCAACCATAGATCCCTAGTTCCTACCAAATATCTAAGGACACTCTTAGCTGCCTCCCAATCCTTCTTAGTGGGAGCATTTAGACTTCTACTCAGCACTCCTACAGCTGCAGCTAGATCCGGCCGGGTACAATTTATAAAATAGATTAGACTTCCCACTACTTGCCTGTAAGGAATAGTCTTTATGAACTTCTGTTCTTCAGGAGATAATTCCTCGTCTAAGACTATGACTCCTCCTTCCTCACTCCCCTCACTTCCCTTCTTCAACTCCATTGGAGTTGTACAACTATTAGCTTTATCCATTTGAAAATTTTCAAGCATGTTCCCTATTGCTTCCTTTTGAGTCAATCTTATAATTTTTCTTTTTCGGTCTCTCTCTACTTGAATTCCCAAAATATATTTTGCTTCCCCCATATCCTTCATTTCAAATCTCCCCTTAAGATCGGTTTTCAGTTTATTAATTTTTTCCATTGATTTACTTAAAACAAGCAAATCATCAACATAAATTGCAATAAATATAAAACCTTCCTCATCTTCGAAAACATAGATTGAGTGATCTGAGCTGATCCGAATATATCCTAGACCGGTAAGAAACTCATCAAGCTTCTTATTCCACTGTCCAGGCGCCTGTTTCAAACCATAAAGAGATTTAATCAGCCGGCATACCTTACTCTCCTCTCCTTCTTCCACAAACCCTTCGGGTTATCGCATGAAGATCTCCTCTTCTAATTCTCCATGCAAAAAGGTTGTTTTGATGTCCATCTGGTGCACTTCTATGTCTTCCGCTGCTGCCAGATTGAGAAGTATGCGGACAAAGGGAAATTTGACCACCGGGGCAAAGGTTTCCTCGTAGTCAATTCCTTCCTTTTGTGTAAATCCCTTTGCCACTAATCTGGCCTTGTAGCGCTAGATTGTGTTATCAAGGTTCAGTTTTAATTTAAAAACCCACTTACAACCGATTGGTTTTCGGTTAGGTGGACAGTCCACCAGCTCCCAAGCATCGGCTGCCATGATTGAAGCCATCTCCTCATTGATGGCTGTCTTCCACCGGTTTTTTTCTGGACAAGTCATTGCCTCTCCATAAGTTTGAGGTTCATCTTGATGAGATAAGTTAGTTACCTTGTTATTAACCTGTTTTTCTTGCAGTCTTTTGCTACTTCTCCTCCCCCCCTCAAAATCTGAGGCTAGAATATATGGTTTTCGTGGATTCTTTGGAACAAACTCGGCTTCTCCCCTATCCCTTGATTCCGAATCAATTTCCACCACGTCTTTCCCTTCGAGTAGAGTTGTCACTAGAGTTTCCAAAGCCAAGTCCTTTTCGGTTTGATTTGTTCTTGCAAGAGTGTCATCTTCTCTAAAACCTGGATAGTTAGGAAGCTCAAAGTCATCGGAATTTTTTGACTCAAATCTGATTTTTACTGACTTCGTATATTTGAAGGGATCCATAGACTTTCCTTCATCCATAACTACTAGATGCTTTACTAAGATTATATCTTCCCTTTTTAGATCATAAACTCTATATCCTTTAACATCTTCATGATATCCTAATAAGTATCCCGGTTTTCCTTTAGGATCTAGCTTCCAATTGGACCGATCAGTATCTAGACTGAACACTTGACTGCCGAAAACCTTTAAATGAGATAAGTCTGGTTTCCAGCCTCTCCATCTCTCATAAGGTGTTTGATCTTTTATAGCTGAAGTAAGAACTCTATTTTTGAGGTAATTAGCACAGTTCATTGCTTCTGCCCAAAACCTTTTTCCTATCTTCTTATCCGATAACATACTTCTAGCACTATCACTTAGTGTTCTATTTAACCTTTCAGCTACCCCATTCTGTTCCGGATTTTCTGGAACTGTCTTTTGGTGTTGAACCCCATCTTCCCTCAAAAAATCCTCAAACCGGTTAGAAGTATACTCTCCACCATTGTCACTCCTTACTCTCTTGATTGGAGTTTCATGGAGTTTTTCGCTCCATGCTTTATATTGTCTAAAATAGTCCTCAGCTTCTGACTTGTTTTTCAAAAAATACACCCGGGAATACCGAGACCAATCATTAGTTATAGTCATCATAAATCTCTTCCCCCCCGGTGAGGGCACTCTAGCCGGTCCCCAAATATCTGTGTGTATTAGATCTAGAAGTTTTTCTCCCTTGTAGGTGGCTGTTTTTGGAAAGGGTAATCTGTGTGCTTTACCTTGAGCACACCCACTACAATCACTTATATCATCACTCTCACTGAACTGAATCCCTTCCACCACTCCCATCTTTTTCATCTCTCTTAACTTATCTAGATTCACATGCCCAAGCCTCTTATGCCACATCATAATATCATGAACACCAGCATAATAAAGTTTCTTCGTTTCATTACTTAAGATCAGCCTAAACATCCCATGGCTACCTTTGTCAACAATAAAATAGACATCCTCCTCAAAACTAGCAGTAAAGACTCCTTCCCTAGTGCTAGTAAAAAAAACCTTATCATCTAATACAGATGTAGAGATAAGGTTTTTGTTCAGCTCCGGGATAAACAATACATCGGAGAATGTTAATATGGATGTCTTTCCTTCTACTAACACTTTCAGATCTACTGATCCTACAAGAGTAGTGGTGACTATCCTCCCATCCCCGTACTCTATCTCTATGGTGGGAATCTTTCTTATCTTAGTGAACAAGTGCCTATCCTTACACATGTGCATTGAGGCACCTGAATCTATAATCCAACCAGCTTCACCTTTCAATCAACCGTAAGCACATTTCTGCCTTCGTGGAATTTCAACCTTAGTTTTCGCCTCCAACTCCTCATCCAAAAGGAGCTCATCGTCCTCGTCCTCGGATTCCACCTCAAGTACCTGTGTGACAAGGGCCTTTTTCTTTCTTCTCGGGGTACCACCGGTCTGCCCCTCCTTTAACCGAAGCTCGGTTAGCTTAGTGCACTCTGCCATATAGTGCCCCGATTTCTTACAAAAATGACATAAACCTTTGGGAGCCCTTGGTTCGAACTCGTCAACCTGTTTTTTCTGCTCCCTACCCCCATAGTTTCCGACTAGTTTCCGGGAATCCTTGTTCCTCCAATCGGTCACTGTTGCCAAGGCTTGGCCACTCTTTCCTCCCCTTCGGATCTCAATCGTATTCTCTCGAACGAGAATCATCCCTACCACTAAGTTCCATATCCACCTTGAGTCCGGCAAGTCCTGCACACGGTTGACTATGTTCTCGAACTCATCAAGTAACTTCATTAGTAAACAGTTAACCTTTTCTTTTTCACTAAAGACTTTTCGCGCACTCTCTAGCTCCATGAAGAGTGTAGCAAGCTCATTGCAAAAATCCAAAATCTTCCACCCTTTGTATACATACTCCTTAACTTTCTGATCAGCCAACTGTTGTTGCTGAATCGTACCACTTCGGTACATCTCTATGAGAGCCATCCAAAGATCGGATGCCCTCTCTACCTGCAAATGAGGACATGCAAGTCTTTGAGTGAGATGGCGTAGGATGAAGTGTTTTGCCGCCATATTGTTGAAGTCCCGGGTTTCAATATCATTCTCCTCGTTCCTCGGAATAGGTGACATGAATGCTAAACCAGTTGCTATTGGTGTGGTCGCCTCCTTCTCCTTTCCTTTGTCCACCACCTCTCCTTCCTTTGTTTCCTCCGTTGAAGGTGAATCCTCTTTCCTGGTGAATCTGCTTCCTTTAAACCCTGGAGGAATTCGAAGACTTGATGGACGCCCCAATCGTCCACTCACTATCCCCCAAAACCTTTTTTCGCATAGAGCTCCTATCATCATACTTTCCCAGTATATGAAGCCAGTTCCATTAAAGATTGGTACCTTAGAGGGTGGGCCCATAACTTGAAACTCTGAGACCTCCATAAGTCCTCAGAGTGGACAGCTTCCAAGAAGCCTCTAGGATAATCCTGACCCCTTTGTGTTTAAGCAAAAATAACTTCCACCCTGGCAGACAAAAACTCTCACCACCTTCACCCTTGGAAAGACAAGACTCCCCTGAGTCGATAGCAAAAATAATCTCTGAATTTGCTCTCCTGAGCAGTAAGTTATGGATGGTCAAAGTTGACCTTTTGTACAGAAGCTCTCTGGGAGAGAGGGTCCTATCTCCTAATATTTCTAAGTCCTATCTCTCTCACAGACTCTATCTACTGATGTACGGAACCAATCAGAATTGAGTTCCGTACGCAAAAGTACAGCTGCCCGTGTACTTTAGGTACGGATATTGTACGTCAAGGCCTAAATGTCGACACATGTCATATCCGGATTCGATGCCATAATCTCCGGGGATTCCACGATCCAACGAAATTTCGCCACGCGTCATCCGATGTGGCGATGGCCACAAACTGCCGAAAACTTCCTCCGCGATCTCGGCGCTAATTGCGGCCGTCCGATTAGAATCTAATTTAATCGTAGCCGTAATAAATACATGTGCGGTATTTGTTTCATTTACGAAACAAATGCGCGGTATTGATTTATAGTCCGTACCGTAATCCGTACTTTATACATTACCGGATCTATGTATCCCGTAATCTATTATAGTTAAATGAATAATCATACGTATATATATTTAAATAACTATCAAACTATATACTACGTATCATGACTCCTAGACTTAACGGTTAAGGCTACCGGCTATTTCGTGTCTGCCGGCCGATAGGTACAAGGATCAATTCCTGCCGCCGGCACATACCTTTTAAATAAATAAACCCGAACTAATATAAATTTCCCGTAAACCTCATGATAGCCTAGGAGCCATGGCTCTAGCTTCCTCTCCAATTTCTCAGTGACTGCGACAAGTTTGAGAGTTGGAGAGAGAAGTTAGAGATAGACTGCCTCGGCTTCTATTTTTCTTTTCAGACCTAGAAAATACTTAAAAACCATTAGTTTCTACAGAATTAACGCCGAGATCGCGGAAGAGGATTTCGGCGGTTTGTGGTCATCGCCACATCGGATGACACATGGCGGAATTACATTGGATTGCGGCATCTCCGAGGACTATGGGAGCGAATCCGGACATACCACGTGTCGCCATTTAGGCCATGTCGTACACTGTTCGTACAGAAAGTACACCGGCAGCTGTACTTTTGTGTACAGAACTGCATTCTGATTGGCTCCGTACATCAGTAGATAAAGTGTGTGAGAGAGATAGGACTTAAAAAAATTAGGAGATAGGACCCTCTCTCCCACAGAGCTTCTGTACAAAAGGTCAACTTTGACCCTCCATAACTTACTGGTCAGGGGAGCAAATTCAAAGATTCTTTTTGCTATCGACTCAGGGGAGTCTTGCCTTCACAAAGGTGAAGTTGATCAGAGTTATTGTCTGCCAGGGTGGTAGTTGTTTTTGCTGAAACACAAAGGGGTCAGGGTTATCCTAGAGGCTTCTTGGAAGCTGTCCACTCTGAGGACTTATGGAGGTCTCAGAGTTTCACAAACATCTTCCGTTTGCTTGGACAATCTGATCTAATAGTTTGTGCTGCTGAATCATACCGCTCTTGTAAATATTTACAATTGCCTACCATAACTTGGCCGCCTTCTCCCCATTTAGGTGAGGAGTACTAATTGCTTGAGTGAGACGCCCAAGAATAAAAAGAGTGGCCACTATATTGTTGATTTCCTAAAGTTTAGTGTCATTGGCCTTTGTTTTCTGAACAGTTGCTACCGGCACCAATCTTGTAGCTTTTGGTGTGATTTTCTTCTTGCCCCTTTCTTTCTCTTTATCCGACACAATACTTGCTCCATCATCGACTTCCTCTTCTACCTCCGCATATCCTCCTGAAAAACTAGCTCCTACAAACTCTAATGGAACTCCTAGATTTGTGGATGGCGACTACACACGACCAGTCACAATGCCCCACAACTGTTTTTCAAAAATTGCACCCTGTTGTTCTTTGGTCTAAAATAGACCATAGAAGCCACCCAAACTCTCAAACAAAAAGCTAAGCAAAGTTAGGCCAATGAACTACCATATTGAAATGCATCCTCCAAATGACACACATGTGTTCACTGACGCAACCAACAACAATTAGGGTAAGATGAAAATCACAACAGACCCTAAAACAATGCGTACACAGACGCAACAAAAATGCATACATAGATGCATTAACAATCAATACACAGACGGAACAACATGCGCACACAAACGCATGAATAACTTCTATGGTTACATGAAAATCACAAGAAACCCTAAGACAAATGCATAAATAATGCATAATAAACAAGTATATATATTAATAACAACAAATGAATACATCACACGTAAACAAAAGTATAATCCAATAATAAATGTATCATTTAAATGCATGACCTAATCGGCAACCCTACATTACTTTATCTTTGGTCCCTACTTTTCATGCTAAGCATTGGTGATATTTCGTGAACAAAGCTCATAGCTATATATACACTTGTGAGCTATCAACAAATCACTAACTGTCAAAATATCCAATGTAAATTACGTAAGTGTCATTAAGTCCTATTTAACAATAAAAACTGCTACTAATTATAAACTAATCGTAAACGTACACGTGAGAGTCAAGCAACTGAAAGTGTACGCTTGTTTGCAAGTATGACACAAAAACACACACAATTTAAAGTTGTAAAACCCTAAATGATCACTTAAATAGAAACTATTATAATCAATGTTAAATTATTAATACACATAACAGAAGAAAATGTTTTTTTAAGTATTTACACCGACGCGTCCCCAAAATCCGGCTGTTAGGTGACAGCTCGCTTAGTCACTTGTAGACAAAACCACGTAGTGAACCAACATGGAATAAGTACGGTCCACTTGATAATATGCCATCAAAAAATGCAATCCCTTAAAAATATCCGCGGACACCGTCCGCCCTCCACGTGTAGCTCGAACCACTTCTCGAAATGATCTTGAACCTTCAAAATCTTATTCGTACCAAAAGCGTGTCATTTGCAATAAATTGCTGCTCTCGCAAATAAAGTACACCTGTCCAAACTATATTATTTGTACCGTCGTCGCATTATCATTCGTATGGCCAGCCTACATTTTGAAGCACTTCGAATATTTCAAATCGGATCCCTTCGCCATTCGCCGTCCATTTATATTACGCATTCTATATTTTTTCGTACGCTTTTTCGCGTCACCTAATTTGTACTTTACGTCACTTTAATTTCACTCGAACATTTACTCCCCTAATCCGCAACTCCTTTAGCACCTCCATTCGAACCACCACATTACTTTCGGTAATTACGTACCCATGAAAACATGCGCACGCACGTACGAAAGTGGATCTTCAAAAACAACACACCCCTCATCATGGTTTCCTACAAAATGAACCGCGTTTCATTGAACTGGGCACCATAGATGGTGTTCTAATTTAGAAATCTTTATTTCAGTAGATAGGGCTAAAATAACTTAGAATATTTTCTAAGTAGTCTGTTGTAATACTTACCTTAATTAGTGTTACAATAGCAAAAGTACAATATAGTATATTGTACTTTTACAGAGACACCTGCTGGTAACAGAACGTATGCAGGTTTTACGGAGTGGCGCCGACAGTCAACCACATGCGTTACGCAATTGACAATTAGATTCACACGATTAGACGAAGGGAATTTGACCGAATATTTCGGAAATATATGGTACGGTTTGACGAAACATCGTCGATTGAATCTGTTCCAACGCAGGCGATTCACCTGGGACCACAAGCGTGATTCACGAGGGACCACAAGCGTGATTCACGTGGGACTAGAAGTGACGAAGCACTCAGGTGCTTCGTACTACACGACTACAGTCTGCTGGACTTTAGCGACTACCGCTGACTAAGCATCTAGAACGTTTTGTGTACGGTTCGATAACTGAAAATATCTGAATAAACATTGTTTTGTAGTTTAGTGTAATAAAAAATAATGTTTCATTAATTAGGTTTTTGGAAAATAGTAATTAAGGTTTTCAAGGTACTACGGTATAGTAACGTACAAGTAGGATACTTTGTCATTAGTCAGGGTAATAACCGCAGTAACAGTTACCAAAATTAGTGTAGACTAGTAGATACACACTGTGAGTATATAACTTAGGACTTAGCCAATTTTGTAGTATTCAGTTTGGGGAATATAATTTTCTAAGGGCAGTTTTTGCAAAACTTCCACACATCATATCATATGGTTTACTAGGGTCATTTGGGGTGCAATTTTAGGAATTGTCAGTTTTTTTGTGTTGTGTATCATTGTGAGAAATTTGAGGCATATTGGCCTTTTGAGTCATATTTTGTGTAAGCTAAAAGTTGGCTGTTGAGTAGGTGTTTGATAGCTTCTGTTGTTTTCCGTTTCAACTTCCACTAATACTGCTGGTCATTTTGTTGCAGCGGTGGTTGTAGAACAACAGGTTATGGGCCTTTCGTCAAGAATTCCTATCTTCAATGGCCAAAATTATGCGTATTGGGCGACGATGGTTAAATCTTTGTTTCAAACTGCTGACTTATTGGGGGTCTTCGATGGCTCTCTTGATGAAACAAAACCAAGTTGGGCGAAAAAGAATTCAATACTAAGGAACAATCTAATTCTTTGTATTTCAAAAAAATTGGTCATGTCTTGCCTAAAAATAAAGAAGCCGAAGGAGATTTGGACATCACTGAATCCGCTTTTGAGAAAGCGAATGGCCAAGAGGAGCTCTTGGTGGCTGGAAAAATTTGGGGGTACAAATACTCAGGGGGAACTTTGGTCAAGTAATGTGACGAATTTCGTGCACTTATTGATGTACACTCTTCTGCTAGGGGGTCATTTCCTAAGTTTCAGCAGGCAGCTTTGCTTATTACAGGACTTCGTAGTAGCATAAAAGGTGTGTATGCTCAGTTAAAGAGTCATGATAAAGCTAGTTGGTCGTTTAAATTAGCATATAATCTTATATTGGAGGAAGAGTCTAATACTAAACTCCTTTAAGGAGAAGTAAAGGTTGAAGCTTTTGCAACAGACTTTGACAAAAGAGCTAAGTTTAATGAGAATAGGAATCAATTTTACCAGAATCAGAATCAGTTTAATCAGAGGCCAAATAGACAATCATCTACTGCTTCATTCTATTGTTCTGAGAAGGGTCATGGATACAGGTATTGTCTTAAGCTGAAAAATGCTAATGAGAGAGGTTTATACATGCCGGGTTGGCAACAAAGCTAATATCACAGAAGTTTTTCTTGAAATCCTCCTCGTGGAAATGCCCTCTTTTCAGCTTTTGCAACTAATGCATATGAGTCTTTGAGCTTCAATGAGCAAGAGGAAGCGGAGTTATTTGCTATGGCGGCAGCAATGGAAGGTTCCAAGGTTGCAGGATGGATCATGGACACGGGAACATCGGCCCACATGTGCTAGAACAAGGCGGCTTTTACAAATTTGCATCAAACGCCTCTAAAGAGTATATACTATGCTTGTGGGATGAGTGTTCAAACCTCAGCTCTGAGTG
Organism: Zygnema cylindricum; assembly: GCA_037447655.1. Classification (NCBI taxonomy): domain Eukaryota; kingdom Viridiplantae; phylum Streptophyta; class Zygnematophyceae; order Zygnematales; family Zygnemataceae; genus Zygnema; species Zygnema cylindricum. Next base: position 680,156 of record JBBHKE010001856.1, on the reverse strand, counting down.
ATGTATCTTTAATGGTAGATGTGGGGGGGAAGTCGGTAGAGAGAACTCTTCACAATGTTTTGTATGTTCCAAACTTTAAAAATAATTTTTTCTCTACATCATTAGTGGAAAGCAAAGGCTTTGAAGTCATTCTGAAAGGAGGTAGAAAGGTTGTTAGCAAGAAAAGAAAAGAAGCAACAATAGGAACTAGAGAAGCTAGCAAAATGAACCGGATGGACATGGCTGAATATAAGGAAAATGATGTTCTCTACTCAAGTGTCCAATCTCATAATGAGTTGTGGCATAAGAGATAAAGACACATGAATTATAATAGTCTAAGGAAAATGGTGAATTCGGGAAAAGTTGATGGAGTTTCTCTCACCTCTCATCTTATAAAATCATGTGATGGCTGTTCACTTTGCCAGATCCACAGATTGCCATTTCTACAAGAAACATACCATAAATTGGAAAAAGTTCTACTGTTAATACAATTTGATGTTCTCGGTCGTTCACAAGTGGCTTCGGCTGGAGGTGTCTGTTGTTCTATGACAACTGGTGCAGGTGGAGCTGCAGCAGTAGTGGTAGAAGTAGACATAGCTTAAGCAAAAGCTTTTCAAGAAGTCCTGACAAAACACTGTAAATCACCAGTCTAACACTTAACAATGTTACTGAACTTTACCACACTGTAGATCCTGACTCCCAAATCTAATAAACACAAAACTCAGCACATAAGAACCTCAACATACATACTGTTAACTCCCAAAGTTACAGCCAAATTGACCCAGTAGACCATAAGATACAGGACCTGCAAGTTTCCCAAAAACTACCTTTTGGTTTTCTTACCTCAAAACTGGATACAAAAATATTTCTAAGTCCTAATCTTTATACTCTGAGAGAGCATCTACTCCCCACTAGCCAATCAGATGTCAGTACCCTGAATAGTAGTACTGTACGATAGTACGACAAGGTACCCTAGTGTAATTCCAAAAACCTAAATTCAACTAGCCTAAAAGTGAATAGTGAAACACTATTTCCTAAAGTGCTACGCTACAAAAACAAACTCTTCAGGTATTTACAATCTGATGCGTACACATAATGTTGCTTGCTTAGTCAGCAACCTCAAATACTTCCAACTTGTTGTGGTAAACTTGTACGAATATCTGGGATGCTTACGAAGCTCCTCGTCATCTTGTGGTCCCCCTCAGAATTCTCGCCGTTGATCTGATACGAATCAACGTTTGATATTTGTCTTCTGGTATCAGTATTCCCCGATGTCCGGTTTAATTTCCGTCCGCCCGATCCGACGAATTCAGTCGTCCGATAGATGACATGTGGCCATGTCCATTCCGCATTTCCAGCACTGTCTAAAAACTGACGCGTGTAAATGTGACCGTACTAATACTCTTTGAGAAACATTCTACTGTCACACTATTTAAGGTAAGTATTACATTTCAATTTACACAAAAATATTCTAAGTACTTAGGCTTCCCTCACAGCTATATATACTGAAGACAAAGCTTTCAAAAACAACACTCCCCTAAAGCTTTAGTCTCAGTTACTCAATTAGACCAATAGCCTTTCTGCAAAATTGTAATTTAGGTGCAGGAAGAGCTTTAGTTAGCATATCTGCAACCATGTTTTCATCCGGCAAATAGCACATTTTAATGACCTTTGCAAGCACATTTTCACGGACAAAATGCAGTCTGATATCCATATGTTTGCTCTTAAAGTGATGGATGGGGTTAGAGGCTATGGCAATTGCTGCCTGGTTGTCGCACCAGATGACTTGAGGACCAGTTTGCATATGTCCCAATTCGTGCAAAAGTGCTTTTACCCACAGGAGTTCCTTGAGGGCAGAACTTGCTGCCATATATTGAGATTCCATAGTTGACTGGGCAGTGACCTTCTGAAGTTTGCTGCTCCAGCAGCAGGTACCATTTCCAATTTGTAGAACAAATCCAGTGGTGGATTTCCTGCTGGGCATGTCTCCATAACTCGCATCACTCCAAGTTTTCAGCTTGACTTCTTCTCCCTCGAGGACAAGTTTCAGATTCCGAGTTCCTGCTAAGTACCTCAGGACTCTTTTTGCGGCTTCCCAATCTGCCCTTTTTGGGTTTTGAAGACTCCTACTCAAAGCTCCAACCGCTGCTGCCACATCCTGCCTAGTACAGTTCATAAAATAGATAAGAGATCCAACTACCTGCCTATATGGTTTTGAGGCCATGAACTCCTCCTCCCTTGACTCTTGCATCTCATCAACTAGAATGCCTGACTCAGAGTCAACTCCCTCTAATTTCTGTCTGTATTCCATAGGTGTGACACATCCTTTAACCTCTTTCATATCAAACTTTTCAAGCATGGAACTTATAGCCTCCTTTTGAGTTAACATGATGTGCCTCTTACTTCTATCTCTCTCTACTTGTATTCCTAAAATGTATTTGGCCTCACCGAGGTCTTTCATCTCAAACCTTGATTTCAGTGCTCTCTTGATCCTATTTATTTCATCCATGGATTTGCTGATAAGAAGCAAATCATCTAGATAAACAACAATATACAGTATTCCATCCTCCCCTTGTAAAACATAGACAGAATGGTCTAAACTGATTCTTTTGAAACCTAGTTTGGTGAGGAACTCATCTAACTTTAGGTTCCACTGTCTGGGGGCCTGTTTAAGCCCATACAAGGATTACATTAGTTTACATACTAGATTTTCTTTTCCTTTTTCTACATACATTTCTGGTTGCTGCATATAAATAGTTTCTTCCAGCTCTCCATGAAGGAAAGCTGTCTTAACGTCCATCTGATGGACTTCCATGTTTTCAATAGCAGCTAAAGTGAGTAAGATTCTGACAGTTGGAAACCTTACCACTGGAGAGAAAGTTTCCTCAAAGTCGATTCCCTCTTTTGATTATAACCTTTGGCCACAAGTCTGGCCTTGTACCGTTCAATCGTACCATCTAGATTTAATTTTACTTTAAACACCCATTTACTTCAGATGGCTTTTTGGTCCGGAGGTAGATCAACCAGCTCCCACGTTTGGGCTTCCATTATAGACTTCATTTCATCGTTTGCTGCTTCAATCCAGTGAGTTCTTTCTGTTGAAGAGAAAGCCTCCCGGATGGTCTGAGGTTTTTCGGGTTAGCAGAATAGGCAAAGTGGGAACTTGATTGGAGGCGGCTGCTTGTTCTCTTTCCCCCTCAAAATTCTGAGGCGGAGACCGATGGAAGTCTTGCGTTTCTTTGCTTTCTTGCAGCTAGCTGTGAGTGATCCTGTAACTGTTCTCCTTGCTCCATTTGTTGTTGAAGGGGAACTTGAGTTCCCGAAATGATCGGATCTACAAAAGGTTGCTGAACAGGTTGGTAAAATATTGTTTTCTGTGTGTCAAAAATAATATAGTTCTGAGATTTTTCGCCAACTTGAGCTTCTGTCATAGAAAAAATATCTGCTGATTCTGACTCATCTTTTATAATAATGTTCCTGGACACTACTATCTTCTGCTTTTCTAAGACATAAACTCTATAACCCTTTGAATGATCATCATACCCCATAAGAATACCTAGTAGACCTTTTGGTTCCATTTTCCATGTATTTGGGGTTGTGTTTAGAATAAAGCATTTACTGCCAAATACCCTGAAATGACTTACGTCTGGTTTCCTACCTGTCTATAGTTCAAAATGTGTAGTAGTGACTGAACGAGATGCAATCCTATTTTTGATATAGACTGCACAATTTGCGGCCTTAGCCCATAATTTCAAATCTATATTCTTTTCAGCTAGCATAGATCTAACACATTCTGTAATTGGCCTGTTTAATCTCTCAGAAACACCATTTTGTTGTGGAGTAAAGGGAACTGTTAGCTGACGACTAATCCCTTCATTTAACAGGAAGTTTTCAAATTCCTTTGACATATATTCTCCTCCATTATGCGATCTCAGTTCCAGAATCGAAACTCCATGCAGTTTCTCCACCCAAGCCTTGTAATGTTTGAAGTTGCCGAACACTTCACTCTTTTCCTTCATGAAGTAGACTTTTGTGAACCGAGAAAAAATCGTCTGTAAAAGCAACCATGAAACGAACCCCCCCAGCAGATGGCACCTGTGCTGGTCCCAAAACATCCGAATGAATAAGTTGTAAAACTTTTGTTGGTCTTTGATCTGATTGCTGGGGAAAAGGCAACTTATGAATCTTTCCTAAAGAGCAACCATCACATGTTTTTACTGGCTCATTTGTTAGTGAAACACCTTCTATTTTACCAGCTTTGACCATTTTTGTTAAGCTATCATAGTTGACATGGCCTAGTCTTTTATGCCATAATTCATTCTCAGATTGTACACCAGAATAGAGAACATCATTTTCTTTAGAATCAGCCATATCCATACGGTACATTTTGCTTGCATCTCTAGTTCCTGTGACTGCTATTTTGCCTAGCTTGCTCACAACCTGCCTACCTCCTTTAAGGGAGACCTCAAAACCTTTACTCTCAACCAAAGACGTAGAAAAAAGGTTCTTTTTGAAGTCTGGAACAAATAGAACATTATGAAGTGTCCTTTCTACTGGTTTTCCTCCTACATCTACCAGCAATGAGACATCACCCTGTGCAAATGTCTGCACACTCATTCCACAAGCATAGTAAATATTTCTTGCAGGTGTTGACTTCAGATTGGTGAAAAGTAACTTGTTCCAGCACATATGTGCTGATGCCCCTGTGTCCATTATCCATCCTGTGTCCTTGGAGCCTTCCATTGCCGCCGCCATTGCAAACAGCTCCGAATCTTCCTGCTCAATGAAGCTCAAGGACTCATCCTCCTCAGTGACAGATGATGAAAATAAGGAGTTGTTCTGTAACTGCTGACCGGAAAAGCTTTGGTTAAAATTGTTTTGTTGCCATCCTGGCCTATATAATCCTGTCTCATTTGCCTTCTTGAGTTTAGGACAGTACCTATAACCATGACCTCTTTCTGAACAGTAAAAACACGCAGTGAAAGACTGTCTATTCTTACCTTGATTAAACTGTTTAAACTGACCCTGATTTTGATTAAACTGATTCCTTTGTTGATTAAATTGATTTCTTCCCTGGTTAAACTGTCCTTTCCTGTCGAAGTCAGTGTTGAATGCTTCTACGCCCTTTTCACCACTAAGCATTTACGACGTAGACTCTTCTTCAAGTATAATATTAATAGCTAATTGAAGAGTCCAGCTAGACTTATCATTCTTTTTCAATTCAGCAGATGCATCTTTCATGCTACTAGGAAGACCTCTAATTATCAGTGCAGCTTGCTGGAACTCAGGAAAAGATCCTCCAGCACAAGCATGAGCATCAATGAGAGCTCTGAAATTGTCGGTATACTCGGCCATTATTCCCCCCGAGTATTTGTAGTCCCATATTTTTCCAGCCAACAGGAGTTCTTCCTGAACATTCGCTTTCTCATAAGAAGTCTTGAGAGACTTCCATATGTCAATCGCCTTTTTCATTTTGATCCTTATCATGAACATGTTTTCCGAAAGGCAGAGTTTGAGAGTATTTCCAGCCTGTGAATTCTTCCTCGCCCATGTTGGATTAGCTTCATCAAGTGATCCATCCAGAATGTCCAGCAGACCTGCATTTTCAAAATGTGACTCAACCATATCCGCCCAGTAAGCATACTTGTGACCGTTAAAAATAGGAATTCTTGAAGACACGCCCATAACCTGTTGTTCTATGACAACTGGTGCACGTGGAGCTGCAGCAGTAGTGGTAGAAGTAGACATAGCTTAAGCAGAAGCTTTTCAAGAAGTCCTCACAAAACACTGTAAATCACCAGTCTAACACTTAACAATGTTACTGAACTTTACCACACTGTAGATCCTGACTCCCATATCTAATAAACACAAAACTCAGCACATAAGAACCTCAACATACATACTGTTAACTCCCAAAGTTACAGCCAAATTGACCCAGTAGACCATAAGATACAGGACCTGCAAGTTTCCCAAAAACTGCCTTTTGGTTTCCTTATCCTCAAAACTGGATACAAAAATATTTCTAAGTCCTAATCTTTATACTCTGAGAGAGCATCTACTCCCCACTAGCCAATCAGATGTCAGTACCCTGAATAGTAGTACTGTACGATAGTACGACAAGGTACCCTAGTGTAATTCCAAAAACCTAAATCCAACTAGCCTAAAAGTGAATAGTGAAACACTATTTCCTAAAGTGCTACGCTACAAAAACAATCTCTTCAGGTATTTACAATCTGATGTCGTACACATAATGTTGCTTGCTTAGTCAGCAACCTCAAATACTTCCAACTTGTTGTGGTAAACTTGTACGAATATCTGGGATGCTTACGAAGCTCCTCGTCATCTTGTGGTCCCCCTCAGAATTCTCGCCGTTGATCTGATACGAATCAACGTTTGATATTTGTCTTCTGGTATCAGTGTTCCCCGATGTCCGGTTTAATTTCCGTCCGCCCGATCCGACGAATTCAGTCGTCCGATAGATGACATGTGGCCATGTCCATTCCGCATTTCCAGCACTGTCTAAAAACTGACGCGTGTAAATGTGACCGTACTAATACTCTTTGAGAAACATTCTACTGTCACACTATTTAAGGTAAGTATTACATTTCAATTTACACAAAAATATTCTAAGTACTTAGGCTTCCCTCACTGCTCTATATACTGAAGACAAAGCTTTCAAAAACAACAGCGTCCACTATATAGTCACATTTACCTTGACTACTCGAGGTACATGAAAGTTTACTTCATGCAACAAAAAAATGAAGTGTTTACTCACTTCAAACACTAAAAAGCGTGGGCGGAAAAGCTTCATGGAGTTCCAATATTGGCTCTAAGATCGGACAACAAGGGAGAATACACATCAAAAGAATTCAAAGAATTTCTCTTTCAGGAACGTATGAGTCATAATCTTACAATTCAATATACACCTGAACAAAATGGTTTTTCTCAAAGATTAAATGGGACAGTGAAAAGGAGTGCTTGGTCCATGCTTGCAGATAAAGGGTTAGATTTGAAATTCTAGGTTGAAACACTTAACTGTACTGTTTATATTAAAAATATAATTGCTTCTAGATTTGTTAGCACTACACCTTATGAGCTTTGGACAAGAGAAAAACCTGATGTTAGTCACTTTAAGATCTTTGGCAACAAGTGTTTTATCTTAGATATTTCACAGGATAGATGGAAAATGGAGGCTGAAGGCCTACTTGGGATTTTCGTGGGGTATGATGATAATGCGAAAGGATATAGAGTTTATCTATTTAAAAAATAGAAAGTGATTATCTCTAAGAATATCTAGATAAAGGATGAACAGGATTCGGTTGACCTTTTTAAGGTTCTAGATCAACCGGCAAAAGAAAAGCAAAAATATGTCTTTTTCACCATACGCAGCGTGTCTACTTTCCACCGGCAAGTGGGACACCTATTCCTTCAATTCCTCTGGTGCTTTCACAAAATGCTTCACCACAAGCTACACCTCGGGCGGTAGGAACTATTACACACTCAGTACCAGCTCAAGTTATGGTTCAAACAAAACAAAAAAAATAAAGGTTGTCGACGATTTTTGCCTCAAAATTTCCGCGGTGAAAGAGATCCAGAAGCACTATGCAGCAACTACAGAGGAGCCTCTAACGATCAAGGAGGCCTTCTCATCACCTGAGAGAAATCACTGGATCGAAGCGGCAAACGATAAAATGAAGACTATTATAGAGGCACAAACATAGGAGCTGGTGGATCTTCAACCAGGCAAAAAAGCCATCGGCAGCAAAAGGGTATTCAAGGTGAAGCTGAACCCAAACAACACCATTCAAAGGTATAAGGCCAGACTAGTGGCCAAAGGGTGCAATAAAAAAGAAGGTATTGACTTTGATGAAACCTTGTCTCAAGTTGTCAGATTTCCCACTGTTAGAATTCTGCTAAGTCTAGCGCTTTAGAGAATATGGAAATACATCAAATGGATGTTAAAATAGCCTTTTGCACGGAGAGTTAGAAAAAACCATTTATATGAAACAACCCGAAATGTGTGTTGAAAAAGGAAAGGAAGAATTAGTGTGTAAATTGGTGAAATCTTTGTATGGACTAAAACAAGCCCCGCGTCACTGGAATTTGAGGTTAGATGAGTTATTGACTGGGCTAGGTTTTGAGGGAATTAGCTCACATCTTTCTGTATATGTCTTACAAAAGGAGGATGGGATTCTATACATTGCTCTATATGTGGATTACTAATTATTATTTAGCAAGTCAATGAATTAAATAAACCGTATTAAAGCGGCTTTAAGGTCTAGGTTCAAGAAAAAGGACCTCGGAGAGGCCAACTATATCTTAGGAATATAGGTACAAAGAGACAAAAACAAATGACTGATTATGTTGACTCAGAAAGAAGCAATAGGTAACATGCTGGAAAAATTAGAAATGAAAGATGTTAAGGGATCTCTAACTCCCATAGAATTCAAGCACAAACTGGAAGGAATTGATTCAGACTCAGGCATAATGGTTTGTGAGAGTGTATAGATAGGGGAGGAAGAGTTTATGGCTTTAAAGCCATATAGAGAGGTAGTCGAAAGTCTTATATATTTTATGAATCGTATGAGACCTGACATTTCAGCAATTATGGGAGTCTTAAGTAGAAGTTTGCAAAATCCTAAAAAGACAAACTATGAAGCACCAACGAGGGTGGTGAGATATCTTGTAGGTACTCGAAATCTTAAGCTTGTACTTGGAGGAGGGGAGGAAAAAAAACAAACATGGAGCGATGCTAGCTATGGGGACATGCCAAGCCCCAAATCTACAATTGGCTTTGTTTTGAAGATTAGAGATGGAACTTGCTAGTGGTGTAGCGAATTACAGAAGGTTACAACTCAATCCACAATGGAGTCAGAATATTTTGCAGCAGCTTCCACCCTCAAAGAGCTCCTATGGGTCAATTCCGTTTTATAATAACTTGGGTATATGCAAACTAGTCCTTAGGCTATTTGGTGTGACAACCTAGCAACCATTGGAATTGCCTCTAACCCCAACCATCACTTTAAGAGTAAACACATAGATGTTAGACTTCACTTTGTTAGAGAAAAAATACTTCCAAAAGTCGTTAAATTGTGTTATTTACCGGACGAGAAGATGGTGGCTAACATGTTAACAAAAGCTCTTCGTGCTCCTAAGTTACAGTTTTGTAGAGATGCAACGAGACTAAGTGAGTAACTGAGTCTAAAGATTTAGAGGAGTGTTGTAATTTAGAAATCTATATTTCACTAGATAGGGCTAAAATATTTTATAATATTTTCTAAGTAGTCTGTTGTAATATATACCTTAATTACTGTTACAGTAGCAAAAGTACAATAGAGTATATTGTACTTTTACAAGGACACGTGTTGGTAAGAGAACGTATGCAGGTTTTACGGAGTGGCGGCGACAGTCAACCACACGCGTCACGCAGTTGACAATTAGATTTACACGATCTGACGAACGAAATCTGAACCGGGTAATCCAGAAATATATGGTATGGTTTGACAGCACCATCGTCAATTGAATTTGTTCCAACGGACGGGATTCACCTGGGACCACAAGCATTATTCAGGAGGGTTGAGAAAATCCACAAACAGGTTAGAAGTATACTCTCCACCATTGTCACTCCTTACTCTCTTGATTGGAGTTTCATGGAGTTTTTCGCTCCATGCTTTATATTGTCTAAAACAATCCTGAGCTTCGGACTTGTTTTTCAAAAAATACACTCGAGAATACCGAGACCAATCATCAATGATAATCATCATAAATCTCTTCCCCCTCGGTGAGGGCACTTTAGCCGGTCCCCAAATATCTGTGTGTACTAGATCTATAATTTTTTCTCCCTTATAGGTGGTTGTTTTAGGAAAGGGTAATCTGTGTGGTTTACCTTGAGCACATCCACTACAATCACTTATAATATCACTCTCACTGAACTTACTCCCTTCCACCACTCCCATCTTTTTCATCTCTCTTAACTTATCTAGATTTACATGCCCAAGCCTCTTATGCCATATCATAATATCATGAACACCAGCATAATAAAGTTTCTTCGTTTCATTAATTAAAATCAGCCTAAACATCCCATGGCTACCTTTCTCAGCAATGAAATAGACATCCTCTTCAAAACTAGTAGTAAAGACTCCTTCCCTAGTGCTAGTAAAAAAACCCTTATCATCTAATACAGATGTAGAGATGAGGTTTTTGTTCAGCTCCGGAATAAACAATACATCGGAGAATGTTACTATGGATGTCTTTCCTTCTACTAACACTTTCAGATCTACCGATCCTACAAGAGTAGTGGTGACTATCCTCCCATCCCCGTACTCTATCTCTACGGTGGGAATCTTTCTTATCTTAGAGAAGAGGTGCCTATCCTTACACATGTGCATGGAGGCACCTGAATCTATAATCTAGCGTGCTTCACCTATCAATCCACCGTAAGCACATTTCTGCCTTCGTGGAATTTCGACCTCGTTTTTCGCCTCCAACTCCTCATCCAAAAGAAGCTCATCGTCCTCGTCCTCGGATTCTGCCTCATGTACCTGTGTCAGAATGGCCTTCTTCTTTCCTCTCGGGGAACCACCTGTCTGCCCCTCCTTTAACCGAAGCTCGATTAGTTTAGTGCACTTTTCCATATAGTGTCCCGGTTTCTTACAAAAATGACATAAACCTTTAGGAGCCCTTGGTCCAAACTCAACGGCCTGATTTTTCTGCTCCCTTCCCCCATAGCTTCCGACCGGTCTCTGGGAATCCTTGTTCCTCCAATCGGTTGAAGTTGCCAAGGTTTGGCTACTCCTTCCTCCCCTACAGATCTCAATCGTATTCTCCCGAACGAGAATCATCCCTAACACTATGTTCCATATAAACCTTGAGTCCGCTAAGTCCACCACACGGTTGAGTATGTTCTCGAACTCATCGGGTAACTTCATCAGTAAACAGTTACCCTAGAGGATTGGCCCATAACCTGAAACTCTGAGACCTTCATAAGTCCTCAGAGTGGACAGCTTCCAAGAAGCCTCTAGGATAACCCTGACCTCTTTGTGTTTCAGCAAGAACAACTGCCACCCTGGCAGAGAAAAACTCTGACCAACTTCACCCTTGTGAATGGAAGACTCCCTTGAGTCGATAGCAAAAAGAATCTTTGAATTTGCTCCCATGAGCAGTAAGTTATGAAGGGTCAAAGTTGACCTTTTGTACAAAAGCTCTCTGGGAGAGAGGGTCCTATCTCCTAATATTTCTAAATCCTATCTCTCTCACAGACTCTATCTACTGATGTACAAAGCCAATCAGATTACACTTCCGTACACAAAAGTTTAGCTGCCGGTGTACTTTATGTACGGATATTGTACGACATGGCCTAAATGTCAACACATGTCATATTCGGATTCGGTGCCCTAATCTCCGGAGATACCACGATCCTATGTAATTTTGCCACATGTCATCCGATGTGGCGATGACAACTAACCGCCGAAATTTTCTTCCGCGATCTCGACGTTAATTACGGTTGTCGGATTACATTCACATTAAATCGTAGCCGTAATAAATACATGCGCGGTATTTGTTTCCCTAAAGAAATAACTGCGCGGTATTAGTTTCTTATCTGTACCATAATCCGTACTTTTACATTACTGGATCTATGTCCCCGTAAAAATATTTCAGTTAAATGAACTATTCTACGTTTAAATGTTTAATTATCTATCAAACCAAATTGTACGTAATTCTATCTTTAGAGTTAACGGTTTAAAGCTACTGGCTACCGGCTGATTTCTGGACGGTAGGTTATAGGTTCAAATCCTGGAGGTGGCATATGTATTTTAGTAAATATATCTTTAATTATAAATAAACTAATATTTATATCCTGTAAACCTCTGGATAGCCTAGGTAGCCATGGCTAGTTAGAGGTACACTGCCTCGACTTCTTTCTATATTTCTATTCAAACCTAGAAAATACTTTAAAAGACGATTAATTTCTACAATTAAGTAGCGCGGAATGCGCTAGGAAATTGACGGCGGATCGGGAAGCGATCTGACGATTAGTATTCCAAATGTTTTAAAAAAATACGCGACATTTATCGCAAATGACTTGTAATTTATATGTGACACGCCGGATTTATTTCAAAGGACACGATTACGGTACGGTTTATTTGGATGACATCACATTGTTTCACCAAGTGACTCAGCTTACGATTTTGTTAGATTGTGTGTACTTCTAAATATTTGAAACAATAATGGTTTGTCTTTATGTGTATTAGTTATTATTGTATATGTACTGTTTCTGACAATATATAGAAGTATTCTGATATACTAACATTAATGGAGGTAGCTGGTAGTTGGTGTACGAATGGTATGCCTCCGTACAATCAGTAGTGAGCCTGAGTGTATAAATTATAGGACTTAGTTATTCTCATCATCACAGTCAAGTTTATCAAAGGAATGGCAGACTGTTTTGTGCATCTTTGACCAGTTGGTGTGATCACCCTGTTTGGTGCTTTCATGTGACACTTTGTGAAATTATTCTATGATATAGAATCTATATGTGTGTGTAGTTCTATTCTATTTTGTTATCTCTCTAAGATTCTGTGTGAGGTCCAAGTGATTAGTGTGTGAAGTTGTCAACTAATTTTGTGAAACTCTCGAGTTTATATCTTCTAGATTCCTAGGTGGATTTGGTTGTTACTTTGGGAGCTTACAGTGTCTATAGTATACTGCCTATTGGTGCAATTTGAGGGTATTTTATTTATTGTGGAGTAATCTGTGCCGTCTAAAACATAGCTGTTTGAGGGGTAGTCTGTGGTGCTTTCGAGGGTAATCCATGGCTGAAATAGGCTATGGACAACAGGTTATGGGCCCACTCCCATGGCTACCTATATTTGATGGATCAAAATATTGCTACTGGAAGTGTCCGCTCGAGAGCTATTTCGAGATGATGGAGCTAATCGATGTGGTGGACGGTACATTGGCCGAAACATCAAATGGATGGAAAAGGAAAAATCTTGAGAGTCTAAGAGTTATCAAAAACTCCTTGACTGAGGATTTAGTAATGTCATACCTAATTTTTAAAAGGGCAGCTGAATTATAGATGTGCTTAGAATGTATGTATGCAAAGACGTCTTTATATCATTGGCTTAGTAGTGTTACCAAAATAGTTGAACACAAGTATGTAGGAGGTAGTATGGAGAAACACTGTATTGACTTACAAGTATTATTTGCTAAAAATGATTTGGCAGGAGGAAAATTTACAGATGCTCAACAAGCTATCTTGTTAATGAGAAGTCTACCTAAAAAATATAAGAGTGTACTAGATCGATTGACTTTAATTAATAAAAAGGATTGGAGCTTAACTATAGCTAGTCGAGTTGTTCTAGATGAAAAGGCTAATAGAAGGGTTTTATCAAGTGAAAGGAATATAAAGGAATCTAAGTCTCAATTTCAAAAAATTAAAGGTAATAGTGAGTTCGGAGATCGGCCTAAGAATTGTTTTTACTGTAATGATTTAGGACATACCTTGAGGGTATACCTAGGACATACCTTCAAGGTATATCCATCGTATAAAAGTGCATGTGTTACATGGAATTTCAAAGATGGATGGGACAACAACCTAGTTCAACCCCCAACAAGAAGGGTATCAAGTGCTTTCGTGAGTGAGAGACAAGACTCAACATATGACAAAAGGCATACACCGTGTGTTGACGAATTTATTTATTTACCGATCTTCTATGTTGTTCGGAATGGAGTGAAAAAAGACGTAACAGAAAAGGATTTGGTGTCTATCCCTTTTCTCGACGACAGATTGGTGAGTAACAACGAGTTACAGGAGGAAGAGTTTATTGAAGTAGGGAAAAATGGAGGAAGTGAAGGTCAATTGGAAGTGGAAGCCGGAAAATACTTAAACATAAAGACTAATAAATTAAACCTAGTTCTAAGAGAAGGACCTTGCGAAGATATGAAGAAAATTGGAATTAGGAATGAGGTGTATAATGTGGAAACAGGTGGAAGGAGTTATGTCACCGAAGATAGTGTGGTGAAGGACAAAAGAGAGAAGGACCCAATTTTTGTGACCTTATCAGATGACAAATCGGTGAGTGAAAATTGCTTACAAGAGAGTTTGTTAACTGAAGTAAAAGGAGTTGAAAGAAGAGATGACCACTTAGAAGCGAAAACTAGAAATAAGGTGGATGTGGAAATTGGTGAACTAGGAGAAGAACAAAGAAAAACTGTTCAAAAAATTGGAGTGAGAAAAGAAGTATGTGGGAGTGAAAAAATGTAATAGAAATGCAAAAGTTAGAAATATAGGAAAGGAAAATAGGAAGAAAAGAGTGCAGCTGAAAAGAAGAAGAATCAAAATCAAAATTTCTCAGATGAATGAAGTTAATGGGAGAAGCAAATCTATGGAGAAAAACATAAAGGTAAAACAAAAAATTAGTATTTTTGACATTAAACGAGTAGAAAATTGTGACAGAAATATAAACTTTAAGAAAAGACAAAAGATCATGAAGAAAACAAAAAAAAAGATGTAATATTCAAAGGATCAAGGGCTGAAGAAAACATGCTCAGAAAGTGATCAACAGAAGAGAGCAGGAGAAATGATTTTTTTGGAGGACATTTTTGGAGAACGTGAATTTAGAGAAATCTTAATTTTGAAAAAACTTATATTACAAGCATGTCTGATAAAGACTGCTACTTTTAACATTCAATATTTTTGGTAGGATTTTAGATTTGGTGTTCTTCCTTATTGAGTTAGTTGAAAAGAAACAAAAAGTTTTATTTATGTATTTTTAGAGACGAAAGAGGTGGCAGAAAGCAATGGCTTGTTCAAAAAGGAAAATTTCAGAAGACATGGCAGAACGTAGCGAAAACAGTAGTGAATCATTGGAAGCAACTCGCGTCGCGAAGCTGCGACGAAGCATAGCAGTGCACTGAAAGCAGTGTCGAATCATCGGAAGAAGTTCGCGTCGTGAAGCAGCGACGCAACATAGCAGAGCAGCGAAAGCAGTGGGGAATCATCGGAAGAAGTTCACGTCGCGAAGTAGGACGCAACATAGCAGCGCAATGAAAGAAGACGTGACATATGACACTTACACGCTGCTTATTCTATTACATGTGCACGCAGCTAAATATTCAAAGGATTGTTGGTATTTTGAATATTTAGTTTCGTGAACATTATGTTTCATGCATACTTATTCAGTACAATGCTAGGTGTCGATTTGATATTTGTGAAAGTGTACAGCGTTTAATTTACTGTAGTGAAATATCAAAAGGGTTGACTCACGGATGAATGAAATCAAGTCTTTGGGGGAATGTTGTTTTAAAGACTTAATTTCGTACACACCCATTTTAATGCAGCCTTAATAATACGGTGTGAGAAATACGTAATTTGGGGGAATTAAATGTACCAGTAAAATTAATGGACTAATTGAGTGGTGCGGAATGCGCGAGGAAATGGACGGCGGATTGGGAAGCGATTTGACGATTAGTATTCGAAATGTTTTAAAAAAATACACCGGCCGTACGGAATCTAGTGCGACAAACGACATTTATCGCAAATGATGTGTAACTTATATGTGACACGCTAGATTATTTTAAACGGCGCGATTACGGTACATTTTATTTGGACGACATGACATTGTTTCATCTAGTGACACAACATACGATCTTTTTAGATTGCGTGTACTTCCAAATATTTGAAACAACAATGGTTTGTCTTTATATGTATTAGTTATTAGTGTAGATTTACTCATTCTGACAATATATACAAGTATTTGGGTATACTATGTAACTCTAAGACCTCCATAGGTCCTCATAGTAGGCAACTCACACGAAGCCTCTAAAATAACCCTGACCCCTTTGTGTTTCGGCAAAAATAACAGAAACCCTCGCACACAAACACTCTGACCACCGTCACCCGTGTGAAGGCAAGACTCCCCTGAGTCCATAGCAAAAAGAATCTCTGAATTTGCTCCCTTGAGAAAAAAGTTATGGAGGGTCAAAGTTGACCATTTGTACAAAAGCTCTGTGGGAGAGAGGGTCCTATCTACCAATTTTTTCTAAGTCCTATCTCTCTCTAAAACTCTGTATACTTATGTACAACACCAATCATATTACATTGTCGTACACAAAAGTACAACTACCAGTGTACTTTCTATACAAATATTGTACAACAAGGCCTAAATGTCAACACATGTCATATCCAGATTCGGCCCAGTAATCCACAGAGATGTCGCGATCTAATGTAGTTGTGACAGATGTCATCCAATGTGGCAAAGACCACAAAACGCCGAGATTCTTTTTCGCGATCTCGGCATTCTTCTCGGCCGTCCGATTGAATGCAAATTTCAATCGTAGCCGTCATAAATACTTGAGCGGTATTTGTTTCGTTTAAAGAAACAAATGCGCAGTACTCGTTTTGTATCCAAACAGTATTCCGTACTTTTACATAACTGGATCTATGTATCCCGTAAACAGTTGCCTTTAAATGAAGTATCCAACGTGGCACTATTTAAATAACTAACAAACCTTATAGTACGTAACTCTAGTCGTAGACTTAATGGATAAGTCTACCGGTTAACAGCGGATTTATCGGACGGCAAGTATTAGGATCAAATATTGGATGTGACACCTTTCCTTTTAGTAAAGAAATTACTAATCCCTAAATCAACAAATATATTTCCCGTAAACCTATGGATAGCCTAGGTAGCCATGGCGTTAGCTTCCTCTCCAACTTTCACTGACAACATCAAGTGTGGGAGTTAAAGAGAGGAGTTAGAGTCAGATTACCTCGGCTTCTTTTCTACATTATATTTTAGACCTAGAAAATATTAAAAGAACCATCAATATCTACACTCCCATTATTTTCTACTCACTCTTTAATTTTAGACCACACTTCTCCTTGCACAGAATAAGCTTAGGGAAAGGCACAGGTTTGGTCATCATATTTGTTACCATCTCGCTATCAAGTCGGTACTCTAAACTGATAATTTTGTTTTCTACTTTCTCTCGAACAAAGCTAAGTCTAATGTCCATATGTTTGGCTTTAAAATGATGTTTATGACTGGCAGAAATAGCAAATGTTGCCTAATTATCACAAAAAAAAATATGCACACCACTCTTAAGGTAACCAAGCTCACCAAGCAAAGACTTGACCCACATCAATTCTTTTAAAGCAAAACAAGAGGCCATATACTCAGCCTCCATGGTGGACTGAGCAATAACCTTTTGCTTTTTGCCACTCAAATGGAAGCCCCATCACCCACATATAATACATATGCAGAAGTACATCTCCTCCTCGGAGCATCACCATAATTGGCATCACTCCAAGTAGTGATGTCATTTGTAGAAATTAATGGTCCATTTTAAGTATTTTCTAGGTCTAAATAGAAATATAGAAAGAAGCCGAGGCAGTCTACCTCTAACTTCTCTCTCCAACTCTCAAACTTGTCGCAGTCACTGAGAAATTGGAGAGGGAGCTAGAGCCATGGCTACCTAGGCTATCCAGAGGTTTAAGCGAAATATATATTAGTTAGGGGTTTATTTACTAAAAAGGTATGTGCCGGTCACACGATTTGATTCTGGTACCTACCGGCCGGCAGACAGCCGGTAGACGGTAGCCTTAGCCGTTAAGTCTAGAACAAGTGTTACGTAATATATGGTTTGATAATTAATTAAACATTATCAAATAGGATAATTCATTTAACTCTAATTGTTTACGGGATACATAGATCCAGTAATGTAAAAGTATGGATTACATTACGGTTAAGAAACCAATACCGCGCATTTATTTCTTTAATGAAACGAATATCGCGCATGTATTTATTACGGCTACGATTAAATGTGAATTTAATCGGACGGCCAGAATTAACGCCGAGATCGCGGAAAAGGATTTTGGCGGTTTGTGGTCATTGCCACATCGAATGACACGTGGCGGAATGACATTGGATCGCGGCATCTCCGTGGATTAAGGGAGCGAATCCGGACATACCACGTGTCGACATTTAGGCCATGTCATACGGTGTCCGTACTGAAAGTACACTGGCAGCTGTACTTTTGTGTACGGAACTGTAATCTGATTGGTTCGGTACATCAGTAGATAGAGTCTGTGAGAGAGATAGGACTTAGAAAAATTAGGAGATAGGACCCTCTCTCCCAAAGAGCTTTTGTACAAAAGGTCAACTTTGACCCTCCATAACTTATTGCTCAGGGGAGCAAATTCAGAGATTTTTTTTGCTATAGACTCAGGGGAGTCTTCCCTTCACATGGGTGAAGTTAGTCAGAGTTATTGTCTGCCAGGGTGGCAGTTGTTTTTGCTGAAACACAAAGGGGTCAGGGTTATCCT
Organism: Zygnema cylindricum; assembly: GCA_037447655.1. Classification (NCBI taxonomy): domain Eukaryota; kingdom Viridiplantae; phylum Streptophyta; class Zygnematophyceae; order Zygnematales; family Zygnemataceae; genus Zygnema; species Zygnema cylindricum. Next base: position 661,849 of record JBBHKE010001856.1, on the reverse strand, counting down.
AGAGGCTTCTTGGAAGCTGTCCACTCTCAGGTGTTATGGAGGTCTCACAGTTTCAGGTTATGGGCCCACCCTCTAGGGTACCAATCTTTAATGGAACTGGCTTCATGTACTAGGAAAGTATGATGATAGGATCTCTATGCGAAAAAAGGTTTTGGGGGATAGAGAGTGGACGGTTTGTGCGTCCATCAAGTCTTTGAATTCCTCCAGGGTTTGGAGGAAGCAGATTCACCAGGAAAAAGGATCCACCTTCAACGAAAGAAACAAAAGAATGAGAGGTGGTGGACAAAGGAAAGGATAAGGAGGCAACTACACCAATAGCAACTGGTTCGACATTCATGTCACCTATTCCAAGGAACGAGGAGAATGATACAGAAACTTGGGACTTCAACAATATAGCGGCAAAGCACTTCATCCTACGCCATCTCACTCAAGGACTTCCATGTCCTCATTTGCAGGTAGAAAGGGCATTCGATCTTTAGATGGCTCTCATAGAGATGTACCCAAGTGGTACGATTCAGCAACAACAGTTCGCTGATCAGAAAGTTAAGGAGTATATATAAAAACGGGGGAAAATGTTGGATTTTTGCAATGAGCTTGCTACACTCTTCATGGAGCTAGAGAGTGCGGGAAAAGATTTTAGTGAAAAAGAAAAGGTTAAGTGTTTACTGATGAAGTTACCCGATGAGTTCGAGAACATAGTAAACCGTGTGCAGAACTTGCTGTACTCAAGGTGGATATGGAACTCAATGGTATGGATGATTCTCGTTCGGGAGAATACGATTGAGATCCGAAACGGAGGAAAGAGTGGCCAAGCCTTGGCAATTGCGACCGATTGGAGGAAGAAGGATTCCCGGAAACGGGTCGGAAACTATGGGGGGAGGGAGCAGAAAAATGAGACCGACGAGTTCGGACCAAGGGCTCCCAAAGGTTTATATCATTTTTGTAAGAAACCTAGGCACTATATGGCAGAGTGCACTAAGCTTACCGAGCTTCGGTTAAAGGAGGGGTAGACGAGTGGTACCCCGAGAGGAAAGAAAAAGGCCCTTGTGACACAAGTACATGAGGCGGAATCCAAAGACGAGGACGATGAGCTCCTTTTAGATGAGGAGTTGGAGGCGAAAAACGAGGTCAAAATTCCACAAAGGCATAAATGTGCTTATGGTGGATTGAAAGGTGAAGCAGGCTGGATTATAGATTCAGGTGCCTCCATGCACATGTGTTAGGATAGGCACCTGTTCACTAAGATAAGAAATATTCCCACCGTAGAGATAGAGTACGGGGATGGGAGGATAGTCACCACTACTCTTGTAGAATCGGTAGATTTGAAAGTGTTAGTAGAAGGAAAGACAATTATAGTAACATTCTCCGATGTATTGTATATTCCGGAGCTGAACAAAAACCTCATCTCTACATCCGTATTAGATGATAAGGGTTTTTTTACTAGCACTAGGGAAGGAGTCTTTACTGCTAGTTTTGAGGAGGATGTCTATTTCATTCCTGAGAAAAGTAGCCATGGGATGTTAAGGCTTGTTTGAAGTAATGAAAAGAAGAAACTTTATTATGTTGGTGTTCATGATATTATGATGTGGCATAAGAGGCTAGGGCATGTGAATCTAGACAAGTTAAGAGAGATGAAAAAGATGGGAGTGGTGGAAGGGATTAATTTTAGTGAGAATGATAATATAAGTGATTGTAGTGGATGTGCTCAAGGTAAAACACACAGATTACCCTTTCCTAAAACAGCCGCCTATAAGGGGGAAAAAATTCTAGATCTAGTACACACAGATATTTGGGGACCAGCTAAAGTGCCCTCACGAGGGGGGTAGAGATTTATAATGACTATCACTGATGATTGGTCTCGGTATTCCCGAGTGTATTTTTTGAAAAACAAGTCCGAAGCTCAGGATTGTTTTAGACAATATAAAGCATGGAGCGAAAAATTTCATGAAACTCCAATCAAGAGAATAAGGAGTGACAATGGTGGAGAGTATACTTCTAACCAGTTTGAGGATTTTATGAGGGAAGATGGGGTCCAACACCAAAAGACAGTTCCAGAAAACCCGGAACAGAATGGGGTAGCTAAAAGGTTAAATAGAACACTAAGTGATAGTGCTAGAAGTATGTTGTCAGATAAAAAGATAGGAAAAAGGTTTTGGGCAGAAGCAATGAACTGTGCTAATTACCTCAAAAATAGAGTTCTTACTTTAGCTATAAAAGATCAAACACCTTATGAGAGATGGAAAGGCCGGAAACCAGACATATCTCACTTAAAGGTTTTCGACAGTCAAGTATTCAGTCTAGATACAGATCGGTCTAATTGGAAGCTAGATCCTAAAGAAAAATTGGGATACTTATAAGGATATGATGAGGATGTTAAAGGATATAGAGTTTACGATCTAAAAAGGGAAGATATAATCTTAGTAAAGCATCTAGTAGTTATGGATGAAGGAAAGACCGTGGATCCCTTGAAATATACAAAGTCAGTAAAAATCAGATTTGAGTCAGAAAAATTCCGAAGACTTTGAGCTTCCTAACTATCCAGCTTTTAGAGAAGATGACATTCTTGCAGGTACAAATCACACCGAAAAGGACTCGGTTGTGGAAACTCCTGTGACAACTCAAGGCGAAGCGGAAGACGTGGTGGAAATTGATTTGGAATCAATGGATAGGGGAGAAGCCGAGTTTTCGAAAGAATTCACAAGAACCATCAATTCCGGCCTCAGATTTTGAAGGGGGAAGGAGAAGTAGCAAAACATTGGAAGAAAAACAGGTTAATAACAAGGTAACTAAACTATCTCATCAAGATGAACTTGAAACTTATGGAGAGGCGATGAATTGTCCAGAAAGAAATCGGTGGAAGACAGCCATCAATGAGGAGATGGCCTCAATTATGGCAGCCGATACTTGGGAGCTGGTGGATTGTCCACCTAACCGAAAGCCAATCGGGTGTAAGTGGGTTTTCAAATTAAAACTGAACCCAGATAACATAATCGAGCGCTATAAGGCCCGATTAGTGGCAAAGGGATTTACACAAAAGGAGGGAATTGACTACGAGGAAATTTTGCCCCGGTGGTTAGATTTCCCTCCGTCCGCATACTTCTCAGCCTAACAGCAGCAGAAGACATGGAAGTGCACCAAATGGACATCAAGACAGCCTTTTTGCATGGAGAATTGGAAGAGGAGATCTTCATGCGACAACCCGAAGGGTTTGTGGAGGAAGGAAAGGAGAGTAAGGTATGCCGGCTGATTAAATCTCTTTATGGTTTGAAATAGGCGCCTCGACAATGGAATAAGAAGCTTGATGAGTTTCTTACCCGTCTGGGATATATCCGCATCAGCTCAGATCACTCAATCTATGTCTTCGAAGATGAGGAAGGTTTGATATTTATTGCAATTTATATTGATGGTTTGCTTGTTTTAAGTAAATCAATGAAAAAAATTAATAAACTGAAAACCGATCTTAAGGGGAGATTTGAAATGAAGGATATCGGGGAAGCAAAATATATTTTAAGAATTCAAGTAGAGAGAGACCGAAAAAGAAAAATTATATGATTGACTCAAAAGGAAGCAATAGGGAACATGCTTGAAAAATTTCAAATGGATAAAGCTAATAGTTGTACAACTCCAATGGAGTTGAAGAAGGGAAGTGAGGGGAGTGAGGAAGAAGGAGTCATAGTCTTAGATGAGGAATTATCTCTTGAAGAACAGAAGTTCATGCAGACTATTCGTTACAGACAAGTAGTGGGAAGTCTAATCTATTTTATGAATTGTACCCGACCGAATTTAGATGCAACTGTTGAAGTGCTGAGTAGAAGTCTAAATGCTCCCACTAAGAGGGATTGGGAGGCAGCTAAGAGAGTCCTTATATATTTGATAGGAACTAGGGATCTATGGTTGCATTTGGGTGGGGAGAATACTGACATCACTACATGGAGTGATGCCACTTAAGGTGATGCTTCGATGAGGAGATGCACTTCTGGATATGTATTATATGTCGGTGATGGGGCTTGCTGTTGGAGTAGCAAACAGCAAAAAGTTATTGCTCAATCCACCATGGAGGCTGAGTATATGGCCTCTTGCTCTGCTGTAAAAGAATTAATGTGGGTCAAGTCTTTGCTTGGTGAGCTTGGTCACCTTAAGAGTGGTGTGTAGAAAATTTTTTGTGATAATCAGGCAGCAATCGCTATTTCTGCCAATCCTAAACATCATTTTAAAGCCAAACACAGGGACATCAGACTCAGCTTTGTTAAAGAGAAAGTAGAAAACAAAATAATCAGTTTAGAGTACCGACCAGATAGTGAGATGGTAGCAAATATGATGACCAAACTTGTGCCTTCCCCTAAGTTAATTTTGTGCAAGGAGAAGTGTGGTCTCAAATTAAAGATTGACTAGAAAATAAAGGGAGTGTAGAAATTAATGGTCCATTTTAAGTATTTTCTAGGTCTAAATAGAAATATAAAAAGAAGCCGAGGCAGTCTACCTCTAACTTCTCTCTCCAACTCTCAAACTTGTCGCAGTCAGTGAGAAATTGGAGAGGGAGCTAGAGCCATGGCTACCTAGGCTATCCAGAGATTTACGCGAAATATATATTAGTTAAGGGTTTATTTACTAAAAGGTATGTGCCGGTCACAGGATTTGATCTTGGTACCTACCGCCTGGCAAACAGCCGGTAGACGGTAGCCTTAGCCGTTAAGTCTAGAACAAGTGTTACGTACTATATGGTTTGACAATTAATTAAACATTATCAAATAGGATAATTCATTTAACTCTATTTGTTTACGGGATACATAGATCCATTAATGTAAAAGTACGGATTTCGGTATGCATAAGAAACCAATACCGCGCATTTATTTCTTTAGTGAAACGAATATCGTGCATGTATTTATTACGGTTACGATTAAATGTGAATTTAATCGGACGGCCGGAATTAACGCCCAGATCGCGAAAGAGGATTTCGGCGGTTTGTGGTCATCGCCACATCGGATGACACATGGCGGAATGACATTAGATCGCGGCATCTCCGAGCATTAAGGGAGCGAATCCGAACATATCACGTGTCCACATTTAGGCCATGTTGTACGGTGTCCATACAGAAAGTACACTGGCAGTTGTACTTTTGTGTACAAAATTGTAATCTGATTGGTTCCGTACATCAGTAGATAGAGTCTGTGAGAGAGATAGGACTTAGAAAAATTAGGAGATAGGACCCTCTCTCCCAGAGAGCTTCTGTACAAAAGGTCAACTTTGACCCTCCATAACTTACTGCTTGTGGGAGCAAATTCAAAAATTCTTTTTGCTATCCACTCAGGGGAGTCTTGCCTTCACAGGGGTGAAGTTGGTCAGATTTTTTGTCTGCCAAGGTGGCAGCTGTTTTTGCTGAAACACAAAGGGGTCAGGGTTATCTTAGAGGCTTCTTGGAAGCTGTCCACTCTGAGGACTTATGGAGGTTTCAGAGTTTCATCATTATTATCCTAACCCAAATACAACCATAGATCCCTAGTTCCTATCAAATATCTAACGAATCTCTTAGGTGTCTCCCAATCCTTCTTAGTGGGAGCATTTAGACTTCTACTCAATACTCCTACAACTGTAGCTAAATCCTGTCGAGTATAATTCATAAAAAGGAGTAGGCTTCCCACTACTTGCCTGTAATGAATAGTGTGCATGAACTTTTGTTCTTCAAGACTTAATTCCTCGTCTAAGACTATGACTCCTTCATCCTTACTCCTTTCACATCTGTATTTTAACTCCATTGGAGTTGTGCAACTATTACCTTTATCCATCTAAAATTTATCCAACATGTTCCCTATTGCTTCCTTTTTAGTCAATCTTATAATCTTTCTTTTTGGGTCTCTTTCTATTTGAATTCCCAAAATATATTTTGCTCCCCCCATATCTTTCATTTCAAATCTCCCCTTAAGATCGGTTTTCAGTTTATTAATTTTTTCCACTGATTTACTTAAAACAAGCAAATCATCAACAGAAATTGCAATAAATATAACTCCTTGCTCATCTTCAAAAACATAGATTGAGTGATCTGAGCTGATTCGGAAATATCCCAGATTGGTAAGAAACTCATCAAGCTTCTTATTCCACTGTCAAGGGGCATGTTTCAAACCATAAAGAGATTTAATCAGCCAGCATACCTTAATCTCCTCTCCTTCCTCCACAAATCCTTCGAGTTGTTACATGAAGATCTCCTCTTCCAATTCTCCATGCAAAAAGGCAGTCTTGATGTCCATCTGGTGCACCTCGATATCCTCTCCTGCTGCTAAATTGAGAAGTATGCGGACGGAGGGAAATTTGACGACCAAGGCAAAGGTTTCCTCGTAGTCGATTCCTTCCTTCTATGTTAATCCTTTTGCCATTAATCAGCTTTCTAACGCTCAATGGTGTTATCCGGGGTCAGTTTTAAATTGAAAACCCACTTACAACCGATTGGTTTTCCGTTAGGTGGACAATCCACCAGCTCCGAAGTATCGGCTGCCATAATTGAAGCCATCTCCTCATTGATGGCTGTCTTCCACCGGTTCGTTTCTCGACAAGTCATCGCCTCTCCATAAGTTTGAGGTTCATCTTGATGAGATGGTTTTGTTTCCTTGTTATTAACTTGTTTTTCTTGCAATCTTTTGCTATTTCTCCTTCCCCCCTCAAAATATGTGGTTGGAATAGATGGTTCTCGTGAGCTCTTTCGAACAATCTCGGCTTCTCCCCTATCCCTTGATTCCGAATCAATTTCCACCACATCTTCCGCTTCAGGTAGAGTTGTCACTGGAGTTTCTGCAGCAGAGTCTTTTTCGGTCTGATTTGTACCAACAAGAATGCAATTTTCTCTAAAACCTGGATATCTAGGAAGCTCAAAATCATCACAATTTTTTGACTCAAATCAAATTTTTACTGACTTTGTATATTTGAAAGGATCCACAAACTTTCCTTCATCCATAACTACTAGATGCTTTACTAAAATTTAATCTTCCCTTTTTATATCGTAAACTTTATATCCTTTAACATCCTCATCATATCCTAATAAGTATCCCAGTTTTCCTTTAGGATTTAGCTACCAATTAGACCGATCTGTATCTAGACTGAATACTTGACTGTCGAAAACCTTTAAATGAGATATGTCTAGTTTTCGGCCAGTCCATCTCTCATAAGGTGTTTGATCTTTTATAGCTAAGGTAAGAACTCTATTTTTGAGGTAAATAGCACAATTCATTGCTTATGCCCAAAACCTTTTTCCTATTTTTTTATCCAACAACATACTTCTAGCACTATCACTTAGTGTCCTATTTAATCGTTTAGCTACCCCATTCGGTTCCGGGTTTTCTGGAACTGTCTTTTGGTGTTGAACTCCATCTTCCCTCAGAAAATCCTCAAACTGGTTGGAAGTATACTCTCCACCATTGTCACTCGTTACTCTCTTGATTGGAGTTTCATGGAGTTTATCACTCCATGCTTTATATTGTCTAAAACAATCCTGAGCTTCTGACTTGTTTTAAAAAAAATACACCTTGGAATACCGAGACCAATCATCAGTGATAGTCATCATAAACCTCTTCCCCCTCGATGAAAGCACTTTGGCCGGTCCCCAAATATCTGTGTGTACTAAATCTAGATTTTTTTCTCCCCTATAGGTGGCTGTTTTGGGAAAGGGTAATCTGTATGCTTTACCTTGAGCACATCCACTACAATCACTTAGATTCTCACTCTCACCGAACTGAATCCCTTCCACAACTCCAATCTTTTTCATCTCTCTTAGCTTATCTAGATTCACATGCCCAAGCCTCTTATGCCACATCATTATATCATGAACACCAGCATTATAAAGTTTTTTCTTTTTATTGCTTAAAATGAGCCTAAACACCCCTTAGCTACCTTTTCCAACAGTGAAATACATTTCCTCCTCAAAACTAGCACAAAAGACTCCTTTCCTTGTGCTACTATTAAAACCATTATCATCTAATATAGACGTAGAGATGAGGTTTTTGTTCAGCTCCGGAAAAAACAATACATTGGAGAATGTAACTATTGATGTTTTTCCTTTTTACTAACACTTTCAGATCTACCGATCCTACAAGAGTAGTAGTGACTATCCTCCCATCACCGTACTCTATCTCTATGGTAGGAATCATTCTTATCTTAGTGAATAGGTGTTTATCCTTACACATGTGCATGGAGGAACTTAAATCTACAATCCAGCCTACTTCACTTTTCAATCCACCGAAAGCACATTTCTGCTTTCGTGGAATTTCTACCTCGTTTGTCGCTTCCAACTCCTCATCCAATAGGAGGTCATCGTCCTCGTCTTTGATTCCACCTAATGTACCTGTGTCAGAAGGGCCTTTTTCTTTTCTATCGTGGTTCCACCGGTCTGCCCCTCCTTTAACCAAAGCTCGCTTAGCTTAGTGCACTCTGCCATATAGTGCCTTGGTTTCTTAAATAAATGACATAAACCCTTGGGAGCCTTTAGTCCGAACTCATCGGTCTAATTTTTTTACCCCCCCCCTCCGTAATTTCTGACCGGTCTTCGGGAATCCTTGTTCCTCCAATCAGTCCTAGCTGCCAAGGCTTGCCTAGTCTTTCCTCCCATTTAAACCTCAATTGTATTCTCCCAAACGAGAATCATTCCTACCATTGAGTTCCATATCCACCTTGAGTCTGGCAAGTCCTGTAGATAGTTGACTATGTTCTCGAACTCATCGGGTAACAACATCAGTAGACAGTTAACCTTTTCTTTTTCACTAAAATCTTTTCCAGCACTCTCTACCTCCATGAAAAGTGTAGCAAGCTCCTTGCAAAAATCCAACATCTTCCCCCCTTTGTATACATACTCGTTAACTTTTTGATTAGCCTACTGTTGATGTTGAATCGTACCACTTCGGTACATCTATATTAGAGCCTTCCAAAGATCAGATGCCCTTTCTACCTGCAAATGAGGACATGCAAGTTCTTGAGTAAGTTGGCGGAGGATGAAGTGCTTTGGCGCCATATTGTTGAAGTTCCTTGTATTAGTATCATTCTCCTCGTTCCTCGGAATAGGTGACATGAATGCCGAACCAATTCTTATTGGTGTGGTCCTCTCTTTCTCCTTTCCTTTGTTCACCACCTCTCCTTCCTTCGTCTCCTATGTTGAAGATGGATCTACATCTCTAGTGAATATGACTGTTGTAAACCTTAGAGGTAATCTAAGAATGGATAAACTTCTCACTCGTCCACTCACTATTCCCCAAAACCGTTTCACACATAGAGCTCCTGTAATCCTACTTTCCGAGTATATGAAGCCAGCTCCATTGAATATGGGCACCCTAGATGGTGGGCCCATAACTTGCAACTTTGAGACCTCAGTAGGACCTCAGAGTAGGCAGCTCACACGAAGCCTCTAGGATAACCCTGACCCTTTTGTCTTTCAGCAAAAATAACTGCTACCTTAGCAAAAAAAAACTTTGACCACCTTCATCCCTGTGAAGGCAAGACTCCCTTGAGTCAATAGGAAAAAGAATCTGTGAATTTGCTCTCGTGAGCAGTTAGTTATGGAGGGTCAAAGTTGACCTTTTGTACGGAAGCTCTCTGGGAGAGAGGGTGCTATCTACCAAAAATTTTCTAAGTCCTATCTCTCTGTAAAACTCTATCTACTGACGTATGGCACCAATTATATTACTGTACCGTACAGTAAGGTACAGCAGCCGGTGTACTTTATGTACGAACATTGTACGACATGACCAAAATGTCGACACGTGTCTTTTCTAGATTCATTTCCGTAATCCCAGGAGATGCCGAAATCCAATGTCTTTGTGCCATGTGTCATCCGATATGGCAGCAACCATAAACCGCCGAAATATTCTTACACGATCTCGGCATTCTTTCCAGCCCTCCGATTGAATGCCGATTTCAATCATGGCCGTTATATATTTTTGCGATGTATTTGTTTCGCTATCGAAACAAATGCGCGGTACTTATTTATTCTTTGTACTCGTAATCCGTACTTTTCAAAACTGACTCTATGTATCCCGTATATAGTTGCCGTTAAATGAATTAGCCTATATGTTAATGTTTATATATTTAATAAACCTTATATTGTCTACCACTAATCAACGTTTATATATTTATTAAACCATATATCGTCTACCACTAATCCTAGACTAAATAGATGAGGCTACCAGCTACCGGCGCCATTACCTATCCGTTAGTACCAAGATCAAATCTTCTAAGCGACAACTTACCTTTTAGTAAATCAACTACTTTACTATCCCGTAAATCTCTGGATAGCATAGGCAGCCACGGCACTAGCTTCCTCTCCAACTTCTCAGTGACTGCATTAAGTGTGGGAGTTGGAGAGAGAAGTTAGAGACAGACTGCCTCGGCTTCTTTTTTCTAAACTTTATTTTACACCTAGAAAATACTAAAAGAACCATCAATTTCTACCCTCCCCTTATTTTCTAGTCACTCTTTAATTTCAAACCACACTTCTCCTTGCACAAAAATTAGCTTAAGGGAAGGCACATGTTTGGTCATCATATCTCCTACCATCTTGCTATCAAGCCAGTACTCTTAACTGATTATTATGTTTTCTACTTTTTATCAAACAAAGTTGAGTCTAATGTCCATGTGTTTGGCTTTAAAATGATATTTAAAATTTGCAGAAATAGCGATCACTACCTGATTATCACAAAAAAAAATCAACACACCACTCTTAAGGTGACCAAGCTCACTAAGCAAAGACTTGACCCACATCAATTCTTTTACAGCAGAGCAAGAGGCCATATACTCAGCCTACATGGTGGACTGAGCAATATTTTTTTCTTGTTTGCTACTTCAACAGCAAGCCCCATCACCCACATATAATACATATCCAGAAGTACATCTCCTCATCATAGCATCACCATAACTAGATCCACTCCAAGTAGTGATGTCAGTATTCTCCCCACCCAAATGCAACCATATATCCCTAGTTCTTATCAAATATCTAAGGACTCTCTTAGCTGCCTCCCAATCCTTCTTAGTGGGAGCATGTAAACTTCAACTCAGCACTCCTACAGCTACAGCTAAATCCAGCCTGGTATAATTCATAAAATAGATTAGGCTTCCCGCTACTTCTTTGTAAGGAATAGTCTGCATCAATTTCTGTTCTTCAGGACTTAATTCCTCGTTTAAGACTAAGACTCCTTCTTCCTCACTCCCCTCACTTCCCTTCTTTAATCCATTGGAGTTGTACAACTATTAGCTTTATCCATCTGAAATTTTTCCAACTTGTTCCCTATTGCTTTCTTTTTAGTCAATCTTATAATCTTTCTTTTTGGGTCTCTTTCTACTAGAATTCCCAAAATATATTTTGCTTCCCCGCTATCCTTCATTTTAAATCTCCTTTTAAAATTGATTTTCAGTATATTAATTTTTTCCATTGATTTCCTTAAAAGAAGCAAATCATCTCATAAATTGCATTAAATATAACACCTTGCTCATCTTCAAAAACATAGATTGAGTGATTTGAGCCAATCCGGATATATCCCAGACCGGTAAGAAACTCATCAAGCTTGTTATTCCACTTTCGAGGGGCCTGTTTCAAACCATAAAGAGTTTTAATCAGCCGACATACCTTACTCTCCTCTCCTTCCTCCACAAATCCTTCGGGTTGTCGCATGAAGATCTCCTCTTCCAATTCTTCATGCAAAAAAGTTGTCTTGATGTCCATCTGGTGCACTTCCATGTCTTCCGCTGCTCCCACACTTAGAAGTATGCCGACCGAGGGACATCTTACGACCAAGGCAAAGGTTTCCTTGTAGTCGATTCCTTCTTTCTATGTAAATCCTTTTGCCACTAATCGGCTTTGTAACGCTCAATGGTGTTATCTGGGATCAGTTTTAATTTGAAAACCCACTTACAACCAATTGGTTTTCGGTTAGGAGGACAATCCACCGGCTCCCAAGTATCTGCTGCCATAATTGAGGCCATCTCCTCGTTGATGGTTGTCTTCCACCGGTTCCTTTCAAGACAAGTCATCGCCTCTCCATAAGTTTGATGTTCATCTTGATGAGATAGTTTTGTTACCTTGTTATTGACCTGTTTTTCTTACAATTTTTTGCTACTTCTCCTTCCCCCCTCAAAATATGTGGTTAGAATAGATGGTTCTCGTGGATTCTTTCGAACAATCTCAGCTTCTCCGCTATCCTTTAATTCCGAATCAATTTCCACCACATCTTCTGCTTCGAGTAGAGTTGTCACTGGAGTTTCCACAGCCGAGTCCTTTTCGGTCTGATTTTTACCTGCAAGAATGTCATCTTCTCTAAAACCTGGATAGTTAGGAAGCTCAAAGTCATCGAAATTTTCTGACTCAAATCTAATTTTTACTGACTTTGTATATTTGAAGGGATCCATAGACTTTCCTTCATCCATAACTACTAGATGCTTTACTAAGATTATATCTTCCCATTTTAGATCATAAACTCTACATCCTTTAACATCCTCATCATATCCTAATAAGTATCCGGGTTTTCCTTTAAGATCTAGCTTCCAATTAGACCGATCTGTATCTAGACTGAATACTTGACTATCGAAAACCTTTAAGTGAGATATGTCTGGTTTCCGGCCTGTCAATCTCTCATAAGGTGTTTGATCTTTTATAGTTGAAGTAAGAACTCTATTTTTGAGGTAATTAACACGGTTCATTGCTTCTGCCCAAAACCTTTTTCCTATATTCTTATCTGACAACATAGTTCTAACACTATCACTTAGTGTCCTATTTAATCGTTCAGCTACCCAATTCTGTTCCGAGTTTTCTGGAACTGACTTTTGGTGTTGAACTCCATCTTCCCGTAGAAAATCCTCAAACTGGTTGGAAGTATACTTTCCACCATTGTTACTCTTTACTCTCTTGATTGGAGTTTCAAGGAGTTTTTCGCTCCATGCTTTATATTGTCTAAAACAATCTTGAGCTCCAGACTTGTTTTTCAAAAAATACACCCTGGAATACCGAGACCAATCATCAGTTATAGTCATCATAAATCTCTTCCCCCCTGGTGAAGAAACTTTAGCCGGTCCCCAAATATCTGTGTGTACTAAATCTATAATTTTTTCTCCCTTATAGCTAGTTGTTTCGGATAAGGAAAATCTATGTGCTTTCTCTTGAGCACATCCACTAGAATCACTTAGATTCTCACTCTCACCGAACTGAATCCCTTCCACCACTCCCATCTTTTTGATCTCTTTTAGCGGACTAGATTCACATGCCAAAGCCTCCTATGCCACATCTTTATATCGTGAACACCAGCATAATAAAGTTTCTTTTTTTCATTGCTTAAAATCAGCCCTAAACATCCCTTAGCTACCTTTTTTAGTAGTGAAATAGATTTCCTCCTCAAAACTAGTAGTAAAGACTCCTTTCCTTGTGCTAGTATTAAAACCCTTATCATCTAATATAGATGTAGAGATAAGGTTTTTGTTCAGCTCTGGAATAAACAATACATTGGAGAATGTAACTATGGATGTTTTTCCTTTTTACTAATATTTTTAGATCTACCAATCCTACAAGAGTAGTAGTGACTATCCTCCCATCCCCGTTCTCCATCTCTACGGTAGGAATCTTTCTTATCTTAGTGAATAGGCGTTTATCCTTACACATGTGGATAGAGGCACCTGAATCAACAATCTAACGTGCTTCACCTTTCAATCCACCGAAAGCACATTTCTGCTTTCGTGGAATTTCTACCTCGTTTGTCTCTTCCATTTCCTCATCCAATAGGAGCTCATCGTCCTCGTCTTTCGATTCCACCTCATGTACTTGTGTCACAAGGGCCTTTTTCTTTCCTCTTGGGGTACCACCGGTCTGCCCCTCTTTTAACTGAAGCTCGGTTAGCTTAGTGCACTCCGCCATATAGTGCTCGGGTTTTTTACAAAAATGACACAAACCCTTGGAAGTTCATGGTCAGAACTCCTCCGTCTGATTTTTCTGCCCCTCCCCTCGATAATTTCCAACCTGTTTCGTGGAATCATTGTTCCTCGAATCAGTCACAACTGCCAAAGCTTGCCCAGTCTTTCCTCCCCTTCTGATCTCAATCGTATATTCCCCAACGAGAATCATCCCTACCACTAAATTACAAATCTACTTGAGTCCTCTAAGTCATGCACACGGTTGACTATATTCTCGAACTCATCCAGTAACTTCATCAGTAAACAGTTAACCTTTTCTTTTTCGCTAAATACTTTTCTAGCACTCTCCCGTTCCATGAAAAGTGTAGCAAGCTCATTGCAAAAATCCAATATCTTCCCCCCTTTGTATACAAACTCCTTAATTTTCTCATTAGCCAACAGTTGATGTTGAATCATACCACTTCGATACATCTCTATGAGAGCCACCCAAAGATCGGATGCCCTCTCTACCTGCAAATCAAAAGATGCAAGCCCTTGAGTAATATAGCAGAGGATGAAGTGCTTTGCCGCCATATTGTTGTAGTCCAAGGCATCAATATCATTCTCCTTTTTCCTCGGAGTAGAAGACATGAATGCCGAACTGGTTTCTATTGGTGTGACCGTGTCCTTCTCCTTTCCTTTGTCCACCACCTCCCCTTCCTTTGTCTTCTTCGTTGAAGATGAATCTGCATTTCTAGTGAATCTGCGATGCGTAAACCCTAGAGGTATCCCAAGACTTGATGGACGCCTCACTCGTCCACTGAGTATTCTCAAAAAGCGTTTCTCACATAGAGCTCTTGTCATCATAATTTCCCTGTATATGAATCCAACTCCATTGAATATCGGCACCCTTGATGGTGGGCCCATAACTTTTAACTCTGAGACCTCCATAGGTCCTCAGAGTAGACAGCTCATACGAAGCCTCTAAGATAACCCTGACTCCTTTGTATTTCGGCAAGAATAACTGCCACCTTGGCAAACAAAAACTCTGACCGCCTTCACCCTTATGAAAGTAAGACCCCCTTGAGTCGATAGCAAAAAGAATATCTGAATATGCTCTCTTTAGCAGTAAGTTATGGAGGGTGAAAGTTGACCTTTTGTACAGAAGCTCTCTGGGAGAGAGGGTCTTATCTACCAATTTTTTCTAAGTCCTATCTCTCTCTAAAACTCTATCTACTGATGTACGGCACCAATCATATTACACTACCGTACACAAAAGTACAACTTTTGGTGTAATTCCTATACGAATATTGTATGACATAGCCTAAATGTCGACACATATCATATCCGGATTCAATCCCATAATTCGCGAAGTTGCCGTGATCCAATGTAGTTGTGACACGTGTCATCTGATGTGGTGATGACCACAAACCACCGAGATGCTCTTCCGCGATCTCGGCATTCTTCTCGGCATTCCGATTGAATGCAGATTTCAATCGTAGCTGTCATAAATAATGCGCAGTATTTGTTTCGTTTAAAGGAACAAATGCGCGGTACTCTTTTCTTATCCAAACAGTATTCCGTACTTTTACATAACTGAATCTATGTATCTCGAAAAAACAGTTGCCGTTAAATGAATTTTCCTACGTGGCACTATTTAAATAAATAACAAACCCTATAGTGCGTAACTCTAGTCGTAGACTTAATGGATAACTCTATTGGCTACCGGCGGATTTATTTGACGACAAGTACTATGATCAAATCCTGGATGTGACACCTCTTTTTGGTAAAGAAACTATTAATCCTTAAATCAACTAATCTATTTCCTGTAAACCTCAATATAGCCTAGGTAGTTATGGCTCTAGCTTACTCTCCAACTTTTAGTGACTGCAACAAGTGTGGGAGTTGAAGAGAGGAGTGAGAGGCAGATTGCCTCGGCTTCTTTTCTACATTATATTTTAGACCTACAAAATACTAAAATAACCATCAATTTCTACATACTAACATTTATAGAGGTAGCTAGTAGTTAGTGTACGGATGGTATGCCTCCGTACAATTAGTAGTGAGCGTGAGTTTATAAATTATACGACTTAGTTTATTCTCATCATCATAGTCATGTTTATCAAAGCAATGGCAAATTGTTTTTTGCATCTTTGACCTCTTGGTGAGATCACCCTGTTTGGTGCTTTCATGTGACACTTTGTGAAGTTATTCTATGATGTTAAACCTATATGTGTGTACATTTTCATTCCATTCTGTTATCTCTGTAAAATTCAGTGCGAGGTCTAAGTGATTAGTTTGTGAGGTTGTTTGCTGTTTTTGTGAAAATATGGAGCTTATATCTTCTAGATTCCTAGGTGGATTTGGCTGTAACTTAGAGAGATTACAGTTTCTATAGTATACTCCGTATTGTTGCAGTTTGAGGGTATTTTATCTATTGTGGAGTAATCTGTGCTGTCTGAAACACAGCTGTTTGAGGGGTAGTCTGTGGTGCTTTAGAAGGTAATCCATGGCTGAAATAGGCTATGGAAAAAAACAACCACATTGGCTTGCGTTATCTCCACGGATTTGAGAAACGAATCTGGATATGGCATGTGTCGATTTTTTGCCATATTGTTCAATGGTCATACAAAAAGTACTCCGATACCTGTACCTTTATGTAGTGTAAAATATTGCAATAAGTGCGTACGTCAATAGTAAGGGATTAGAGAGGAAGTTAGGACTTAAAAAATTTAGTAGGTAGTCGCCTCTCTTTGAGAGCACACTTGTATAAAAAGGCTAACTTTGAGCAACCATAATAACTTACTTTGTTGACCATTTTCAGAGATTCTTTGGCTGCAGACTCATGGGAGTCCAGGCTACAAAACGGGTGTTGTGGGTCAGAGTCTTTTCCTGCCACGGTGGCTGAATTTGTAAAGGAAAGTCAGAGTGGGTGAGTGTGTCCAAAACTCATATTCTAGCTTTGCATTCTGTGGTGTAACTGAGCACACAGAAAGTCTTATTTCACAAGGGTGAAGTTGTATTGGGGTTTTGATTGTCAAGGGGTCAATCATTTGGGTTTGTATTAACTTGGGGTCAGCACTAACTAGATAAGCTTCTTTGGATCTACGAATGCTGCGGGGGAATGGACCCCATAGAGTTTCAAGTTATGGGCCCACCATCTAGGGTGCATATGTTTGATGGAACAGACTTCAGTTATTGTAGATTTATCATGGAGGGATTGCTTTTCGAAAAGCATTGATGGGGAATTGTTTCGGGACAAGTGAGGTGTACGCCACCGGGCTTCGTTAGAGCTCACTATAAAGATTTATCTTGGGCTTCCTAGAAAACCAACTAGAATTAAGATGTAACGAAAGAGAAGGGAAAATCATTATCATAGAAGGGGAAATAGGGGAGAAAGTAAAAGGAACACCTATGGTGAGGGGGGCTAGGCTCTCGGCTACGGTCCCATTTGTAGGGGTTATAACGAAAACTGAAGAAACTGACAGTAGAATTTGGGAGTATAAAAACACTATAACAAAACATCTCATACTTAGAAATGTGTCTAACTCCATAGCTATCACTCTTTTAAAACTTACAAAGTCTTCAGAAATTTGGCAAACATTAAGTCAGATTTACAAGAGTGAGACAATGCAAAGGCAAGAGTTAGTAAAACAAGAAATAGAGGCCTATGTTAATAAAGGCGGTAGCATGATGGAGTTTTGCAATGATATTGTTGCGTTATATGTTGAGTTTGCTAGTGCAAGATATGTAGAATCTGAGGAGAGATAGATTAACAAACTAATCATGAAACTCCCACATGAGTATGAAAACGTCATTAAGCGTATACAGGAAATGGATGGCTCCTCATGGACATGGAGCATTATCATAGGGGTAATTCTTGTGAGGGAAAGTAATTTGGAGCTTTGTAGGGGAAGTGACAAGGTGAATGCACTAACAATTGGTGTTGACTGAAGAAGCGTGATGAGAGGAACGACGGTGACGAGCGGAAGCGTGATGAGAGGAAGAAAGACAAAGGTAAACCTTATCGGAACTTTGGTGGAAAAATAGGGAGAGGAAAAGAAGGGAGAGCTTTGAAAAAAGGGTTTGTTTCTTTTGTAGGGAATCGGGTCACTATATGGAGGAGTGTCCTTGTTATGAAGAAATAGAAGTTAGAATGTGAATGAGGAGGAAGAAGGGGAAAAAGAGAAAGAGGATGAAGAAATTTTGGAGCTTCTTCACATCAGTAGTTTGGGGAAGAGAAAAAAAGTACACAGAAATTCCACGAAAGCAACAATGTGCTTTTGGAGGCATTACAAAAGTAAAGGGAAGAGAGGTACTTGAGGGAGTTTGACATGATGAGTATGCCAACGAACGTAGAAAGTATAACTTAGAAATGAGATAGTCACATATAGGATCGATAATTGAAAAATGGAAAATTAAACATAATGAGGATAATTTTATAGACATTTTCGAAACAAAAAATTGGTCGGAAAAAAAGACTTCAACGGATTCCGAGGATACGGAAGAAGTAAATCTAGAGGGGTTTTAAAGGATAGGGGAGAAGAGGAATATTTAATGAAAGGTTTAGGGGAGGAGAAATATTTATTGGAAATAAAATTAGAAAGTGATAATAGAAAAAAAAATCAATGGAAGAGAGAGAGGAAAGTTCAAAAAATGGGGTGAGTGTCATGGATTAAATATGAGTACGGAAGACGTAGATCTTATGAGGAACTTAGTGGGGACTCTTGTTTTAAGTATAAATTTGGGGGGTGATAGATTTAACAACACTAATGGGAGTGATGCCATTTATGAAGGTGTGCCTGTAAAAGGGTTAACATCTGTGTATGTCTTGCAGGTTGGGGATGGAGCTGGCTGTTTGAACTGCAAGTGGGAATCTTGATTTTGCTCGGATGAAAAAGGGATGAGGTGGATAAAATCCTTGCTCCAAAAACCCGCATTTATGAAAAATGGCATGCAAAATAAAATGTGTGATGCAATTATTATTTCGATTAATCAAATACCTTATTTCAAATACGAGGGTACTTTATTAAACTTTTATGAAAGGAAAAGGAAAAGAAAAAAAGAAAAAATAAATTAATTAATTGTTTGTTTTTTTTGTGTTATTAAGTGTGAGTTGAAAGAAAAAGTAGATAGAAAATAACGCGAGTGTTGAAATTGAAGTATTTTCTAGTCTGTATTAGGAATGGATTTTCACGAGGACCTTTTATCTACAATTTCTCGATCGGCAAAGAGGAATTCGAGTCTTGATTTTTGTGAGAAGTATAATATTACTAATTTTCCCAATATTGACGTCTCAAATCCGGACATTAAGCCAAATCGGCCTTCAATGTTAAGAGGGGGAAGTAAAAATTTTCCAAAAACTTATATTTGGATAATATTGGAGGCGATTCAAAAAGTGAAAAGTCCCGAATGTCTTCCGACACCCGAAAATATCCCGACTTCCGAATCGAGTGGACCGGGTATTATTGAAGGAGAACCGGAGATGGAGAAGGAATTTGAGCCACGACGAAGTATGAGGAAGAATAAGGGGAAGAAGCCGACTCGACTTTCATTTGATTGGAAAGAGGGAAATGTGGAAAAATCTAATTATTATATTTTGGTGGACAAAGGGGTTGAGTTCCTTCTATAACCATCACTATACAATCGGACACCAAAGCTCGTAAACCGTGCAATTGGGAAGAGAAATGAAAATCGACATGGGAGAATGAGCTTCAATCGATAATCTATAATCGTACATTTGAGGAGGCAAGCCTACACAAAGACAAAACAACAATTGAAGCTAAGTGGGTGTTCATAACTAAAATCGTTGCATCGGGTGAACTTGTGAAACACAAGGCTCGATTAGTGTGTAAAGGGTTTCAACAACATGGGGATATTGATGATACGGAGACATATGCTCCGGTAATAAAATTTGATTCATTACAGATGATTTTTGTTATTGTCGATGTCAGTAATTTTTGTCATTGTCAATGTCGGTAATAAGCATGTGGACCATATGGAAGTCGAAACCGCGCACTCAAATGAAGACTTAACGAGGAAGTTTATATGAAGGCGCGTAAAGGAGGGTTTTCAATGGAAAAAAAAATATGGCGGCTTCGAAATTCCTGTACGGATTTAAACATGCGCCCAAAACTTGGTATATGTGCTTATATAAAGTTTTGACAGAGTTTGGATTTGTTTGTTCGGTTTATGAATCTAACGTGTATGTGAAAGGTGAAGAAGAGGATCAAAATACATTTTTTTGTACGTGGATGATTTTCAATGATTTTTAACACCTTGGCGCAAATTGAAGAGTTGAAGGCATATTTACTAGTGTTGTGTATCGAGATAAAAACTTATCACAATTCAATCGATAGCGATAATTACCACTCATCAATTGGTGAGCTGTCCCAATATATCGTTCAGGTAACAACAAAAATTATCGGTTCGGAGGTGTGGTCCTTATAAAAAGTTTATTATCAGTTCGGAGGTGTGGTCCTTATGAAAATTACAAAATATTGGTACATAGTAAAGTATGAAATACGTACCTTCATTTTTAAATGAGCAAACACCTTACACATATTAACTGATTATTCCTCATCGTTAATGGCAGTCTTCTGAGATATCTGAGCTTTTCTTTTTTTTGCTATACTTTTTTGATTGCTCATAATAGCCTCTTAGAAAACGGGGCATTTCTTTTTGTTCCATCTTCCATTTGGTACTATTATTTCAAGGTAAATTTTTTGTTTCCAAAAACTTAAAACTGACTTATTGTAGTTTTCCTCGTCCACGTCTCATATGGTGTCCCTCTTTAGGTATATAGTCTCAATTATGTTATTAACAACACAACATAGTTTAGTGCTCCAACCCAAAATTTGAGATCAATTCCTTTTAACTAAAAAATTGATGTTACGAGTAAGACAACAATACATATTATACACACTTTTCCAAAAAAAAAGGGCACATGAAGGGTCACCTTACAAAGTTGACATACAAGTTATGAGAATTCACTGCATGACAGTTAAACCTTAAGGAAATAATAGGGAAAAGTGATTGAGGACATGCAAGACGATACTCGAAAAACTAAAGCAAACGAAAAAACAACATTGTAATTAGTGGGATAGCGTAGCAGCGCACCCACATTCCCAATTTTACAGTGGTCTTTATGGGTTTAGTGGTTTCGACAAAGGATTACAACATGCTCGAACAGAACGAAGTCCCATGATTCACAATTAGAATGAGCAATATGTTACACGAACCATACAATGCATAAAATGAACATCCAAAAACACGATTGAAATGGACATATCCAAAATCAAGAAATAAGTAAATTTATCCAACAACATATAAGGGAATGATCAAGAAATATTGTCATACAAGACATCCGTATTGAATAGTCACACACCCATGAGTCAAGTTCACGATACCAAAAAAGAGCTACGATTTATAATTTGCATTAAATTAAATCAGTATATAAATAAGAGAACGTTGTTCGCTTTTCGGGAAACCCTTATATAGGCGGTGTGTCTGTCAAGGATTTTTTCTGTCCGTCTGCAATATGGACGCCAGTACCACTAGCACTATGTAGCGTTGTCGTGCAACCGCCTGCAGTACAGACCGTTGTACCGTTAGCGTAATTTAATGGTGTCATGCGTCGCTGTGTAGACCGCCATATGGATGGCGTAATTTAATGGTGTTGTGCGTCGTTGTGCAGACTGCCGTACGGATGGCGTAATTTAATGTTGCCATGCATCGCCATGCAGACCGCCTTACAGATGGCGTATTTTAAAGTTGTTGTCCGCGGTGGCGTATTTTAAAGTTGTTGTCCGTGGTGTGCAGACCGCCGTCTGGATGGCATAATTTAACGTTGTCGTGCGTCGTTGTGCAGACTTGCCCTACGGATGGCATAATGTAACATTGTCGTGCGTCGCCGTGCAGACCACCGTTCAGATGGCGTAATATAACATTGTTGCGCGTCGCCGTGCAGACCACCGTACGGATGGCGTAATTTAACGTTGTCGTGCGTCACTGTGCAGACCGCCGTACGGATGGCGTAATTTAACGTTGTCGCGCGTCGGCGTGCAGACCGCCGTAATTTAAGGTTGCCGTGGCGTAATTTAAGGTTGTTGTGCGTCACTGTGCAGACCGCCGTACGGATGGCGTAATGTATCATTGTCGTGCGTCGCTATGCAGAACGTGTTGTCCATAGCCATTTCAGCCATGGATTTACCCTCGGAAGCACCATAGACTACCCCAAAACAGCCTACTTTAAGTCCACTCAGAATTCTACAGAATAACTAATACACGCTGAAACTTCAGGAACACATATTTTCTAGGCCACTTAGTATTCCTACAATTTTTCATATAAAAATACCAAACAGACTT
Source organism: Zygnema cylindricum (assembly GCA_037447655.1). Classification (NCBI taxonomy): domain Eukaryota; kingdom Viridiplantae; phylum Streptophyta; class Zygnematophyceae; order Zygnematales; family Zygnemataceae; genus Zygnema; species Zygnema cylindricum. Next base: position 639,640 of record JBBHKE010001856.1, on the reverse strand, counting down.
ATCAAACCACTCAGTCAAAGTTGCAGAAAAACAGTCTGCAGAACTTTGATAAATCTGACCAACTTCACAATGAAGTCCCAAGCAAACCAGAATTACAATGGATTTAAAAATTTTCCAAAATATTTTTAATTCAAAGGGGAACATACTTGCAAAATTTCAGAAAATTCTGCCAATACACGTGAGAGCAATCCTCAGTTGAAAATTACGAAAGAGGAGCAAAACACTTTTTGTCCAAAAAGTTCCTAAGTCCAAAAATGACTAAGGGTGGACTTCCATTAGCGAAAAAGTGGGGTTTTTTACTGAAGTCCGTACCGTTTCGTACAAGTTCGTACATAATTATTTTTTTTCAACGAAAACAACATTACATAAAATTGTCTAAGGTTGTAGGCGTAAACTAGGACCGTCGGATTCATTTGCATTTTTTATCCGTGAAGCCACGTCACTAACCCTATAGTTTGTTAAGACCGTGCACAATGAGGACAGTTCTCGAATACTTAACGTGTAAAAATATGCCGCGTGGAAAAGGTAAAAAGAATCGACGATGAGCGCGCTCGTATTTGTGTACACGTCGCAAGGGCTATGTGCCTTCCGCCAGAGTGGCTGCGAATCCGCCGAAATTATCCCGTCACGCTCTCACCATCAAAGTTTGCCGCCGCCTTTTTGTTGTTGCGTTTTTAAATTTTGGATATTACATTTAACACTCTTTGTACGAGTCATTAATTACCTCCGGTGGTATAGATATTATCTCTGCTAGTACACCTATTATCTCCGCTGGTACAGATATTACCTCCGCTCGTACAGATATTGCGTTCTGACATTCTGTATTCAAAGATTCTTTCAAGATTTTAAGCATTGAATATTAGCCTACGTGTTACCAACCAAAATGAGCCAAGTAGGTTTATAGAAGCGACCTAATGGAAGGCACACCTTTCAGTAAAATTTTCCGTACAATTACTAGGACACCTAATGCAAAACCACCTAAGTCTACAATAATACACTACACCATCAATCGCTATTAGCGTAGTGTATGATAATTCCGTCCCGCTTTATTTTATTTTATTCTCCATTAGCGTAGTTTATTCTATTTTTTTCTGTACGCCATTTAGGTTTATTTTCCAAGTACCGTACAAAACGAAAGTACATTGTCTTTTAAATAGTGTGGTGTACAGTAAGTGTCAGACCATACAAAATTGTACCTTTTTAAGTAAAAAAATATAATTAGTGAGTTTTAGTAACCGCGAACGCATGAGAATATGCGCTTTAAAAAGGAGATGAAATCGGGTTGTCAAATATCACGTTCGCACATATTCGTCCAACAACCACGTTTTAACTGTGTGAACGTACGATTTGTGTACAATTTGTCAAATTTTGTACAAATACCTATATTAGTGTAAGCATGTTTGTGACCGACATTTATTATTTTCAAAGACCCACATTAGCATTATTGAACAATTAGAATGTATGTTTTTTTTCAAAATTTTCAAATTCCTAATTACACTACACCACTGTCATTATTCTCATGAGTTAAAGAAACTTGTACGCTAATAGCGATTGGCGGTGTAGAGCTCAATACTAAATGTACAGAGGCATACCAGCCGTACATAATCATCAACTACCTTTATTAATGTTAGTATACCCGAATACTTCGTGATATGTCAAAACTAATAGATCTTCACTATTAGTTAATATGCAAGTCTATGTCCTCCATTGGACCACAAAATACAGGAAGCCTCTAGATAATATTTAACTAACCCACTTCAAGCCACAACCACTGCTGTCCAGGAAGGGAAAATGATAATTTATCTGCACCCGTATGCAGCGTGGACTCCCCTGAGTAGGTAGCAAAAAGAATCATTGAAAACAACCAACCAACCGATAAGTTATGAGGCAGTAAAAAATGCCAATTTGTATAAACTCTCAAAGAGAGAGGTGACTACCTACCAAAATTTTCTAAGTCCTGATTCCCTCTAATAACTTCTATCTAATGAAGTACGGACGAATCAAATTACTGTACCATACCAAAAGTACTACTGCCGGTGTACCTTTTGTACAGCCTATGTACGACAAGGCTATTAAGCGGACGCGTGTTTGCTTTTCACTCGTCCGTACATTCCTCATAATTCCTTTGACCGAATGTCATCTCTCCACGTGGCTGTAGGTCATGCCACATCACAAAACGCCAAAGCGACCACTCCGGGATTTCGGCGATGATGTGCGCCGTTGGATTTGCAGCGAGACGCAATATTAGCCGTTATAAATACTTGCGCGATATTTGTTTCGCTGTCAAAACAAAATGCGTGGTATCTGTTTTGAAAAAGTGTCGTACTACGTACTTTCATAAAACTGTATCTGTGCAAGCTGTATACAGTTTTAGTTAAATGAATTTGTTCCTTTTTATAGTTTTATATATCTATCACATACAATAGCATTTAGCATTGGTCCTTGTTTATAGGATAAAGCTGACCACTTATCAGCCATTTTGACCATCAGAGGTACTGGAATCAAATCTCAGGTGCGTCAGGGATATTTTTAGTAGCTTACTAGAAATAACTGCTTGTTGAACTAAGGCAGCCATGGATCAACCACCCTCTCTATCCTGCAGTGACTACAACAAGTATGGGGGCTAGAGAGAGGAGGTGGAGGCAGGCTGTGTGTCCTTTTTCTTTTATACTAACCTATTAAACCTAGAAAATACTCTAGAAATATATTATTTTCAACACTCCCCTTATTTTCTAGTCTAATTTTAATTTTTCTTTCAACCCGCATTTTTCCCTAAAATATTTTAATTTAGGAGAGGGCACGGGTATGGTCATCATGTCAGCCACCATTTCTTCATCTGGTCTATACACAAGATTTAAAATTTTATTTTCAACTTTTTCTCTTATGAAGCTTATGTTGAAATTTATAGATTTCTAGAGTATTTTCTAGGTTTAAATATGGTTTTATGAAAGGAAAAAGAAAAAGGACGGACAGCCTGCCTCCACCTCCGCTCTCTAGCCCCCATACTTGTTGTAGTCACTGAAGGAAAGAGAGAGAGGTTGATCCATGGCTGCCTTAGTTCAACAGACAGCTATTTTTAGTAGGTTACTAAAAATATACTTGACGGACCAGAGATTTGATCCCGGTACCTGCGGTTCGTCAAATCGACCGGTAGCGGTCAGCTTTATCCTAATAGACTAGGACCAATGCTAAGTGCTATGGTATGTGATAGATATATATTTAGTTCGAAAGGATAAAGTTCATTTAACTAAAACTGTTTACGGCGTACATATATACAGTTTTATAAAGTACGTCGTACGACGCTAATTCAAAACGGATACCACGCATTTTATTTCTACATCGGAACAAATATCCCGCAAGTATTTATTCCGGCCAAGATTACGTTTCGCATATAATCCAACGGCGCACATCATCGCCGAAATCCCGGAGTGGTCACTTTGGCATTTAGTGACGTGGCATCACCTGGCGCCACGTGGGGAGACATCATTCGGTCGCGGGAATTCCGAGGAACGTACGGATGAGTGGAAAGTATACACGCGTCCACTAATGGCCTTGTCGTACAGAGGCCGTACATAAAGTACATCGGCAGTAGTACTTTCTAGTACTATACAGTTTTGTGATTGGTTCGTACAGGCAGTAGATAGGAGCTGTGAGAGGGAATTAGGAAAAACTAGGACTTAGGAAAATTTAGGTAGATAGTCCTCTCTCTCAGAGAGTTTGTATAAATTGGCATCTTTGCCACCCTATAACTTATCGCCTGGTTGGCCGTTTTCAGTGATTCTTTTTTCTACGGACTCACGGGAGTCCAGGCTACACAGGGGTGCAGTCAAATTGTCAGTTTGCCTTCTTGGGCAGCAGTGGTTGTGGCTTAAAGTGGGTTAGTTAAATACTATCTAGAGGCTTCCTGTATTCTGTGGTCCAATGGAGGACACGGAATTGCAGCTTAATCTTATGTCCATATGTTTTGCTTTGAAATGGTGTTTTGGATAGGCTGCAATTGCGCTTGCAGCTTAATTATCGCAAAATATTTCATGCACTCCCTCTTTCATATTTCCCAGTTCTTGCAACAATGAATTCACCCACATTAGTTATTTTACAGCAAAACAAGACGCCATATACTCAGCCTCCATAGTAGACTGAGCAACCACCTTTTGTTGCTTACTGCTCCAACAGCAAGCACCTTCCCCCACATACAAAACATATATAGAAGTGCATCTTCTCATAGGTGCATCCCCACAATTGGCATCACTTCAAGTGGTGATATCAGTGTGCTCCCCTCCCAAATGCAACCATTATTATCTGGTTCCAACCAGGTATCTCAGGACTCTCTTGGTTGCCTCCCAATCTCTCTTTCTAGGATCATTAAGACTCCTACTGAGTTCTCCATGTTGTTTTGAAAAGTCAGTTTCGTGCTTAACTGCTAATTGGATTTAATATGGAGGTTTGAATAGATTCACGGATTGGGGGAGCGAAGGGTTTGATAATTAAAGTTACGTAAAAGATTCATTGAGTGGTGTGAACAAGCAATGACGAATGGACGGCGGATCGCGAAGCGATCCGATGTAAAATAAACTGAATGTTGAAATAGGCGCCGCCGGTACGGAGCAGCTGCGACGCAGTTAAGTCAACGCAGTTGCGGCTATCTTCATGATCCGTACGGAAAGCGCAGCCAGCGCAACTACGGATAATATGAATAGGATAGATTTCAAGTAGTGATGATTAAGCTTAGTGGTAGCTTAGTTTCTGACATACGAAGAGTACGGTGTAAATATTCTGTACAACAGAGGTTTGTCTTTTTGACTAGTTAGGTTATTAGAGTAGATACAGTACGGCTGGTATGCCTCCGTACTCTGAGTATAACTTGCAGGACTTAGATTATTTTATGTATCGCAGTCAAGTTAATCAAAGCTATGGCAGACTGTTTTGTGCATCTTTGACCTGTTGGTGTGATCACTGTGATTGGTGCTTTCATGTGAAACTTTGTGGAGTTATTCTATGATATAGAATCTATATGTGTGTGAAGTTTCATTGTATTCCAGTATCTCTATAAGATTCTGTGATCAGTCTAAGTGGCTAGTTTGTGAAGCTGTCAGCTACATTTGGGAAACTCTAGAGCTTATATCTTCTACATGCCTTGGTGGATTTGGCTGTAACTTTGAGAGTTTACAGTGTATATAATTTACTGCATATTGGTGCAGTTTGAGATCATTTTGTTTATTGTGGAGTAATCTGTGTCGTCTGAAACACAGCTGTTTTTGAGGTAGTCTGTGGGTGTTTATGTGAGTAATCCATGGCTGCAATAAGCTATGGACAACACTCCAACTACTGCCGCTATGTTCGGCGTGGTACAGTTCATAAAGTAGATCAAAAATTTTACAACCTGTTTATAAGGGATAGATTTCATAAACTCCCTTTCCTCTGGACTCATCTGATCGTCTAAGATCATCAATCCTTTTTCTACACTCCCATCACTTACTTTTTTCAAGTCCATGGGAGTGGTTCACTTGTTAGCATTTTCCATCAGGAATTTCTCAAGCATATTACCTATTGCTTCTTTTCGAATAAGTTTGATAATCTTCTTCCCCCTATCTCTCTCCATTTGGATTCTTAAAATATATTTTGCCTCCCCTAAATCCTTCATGTCAAATGTGCCCATAAGATCTTTCTTCAACCTATTGATCTTCTCTAAAGACTTACTCAACACAAGCAGATCATCCACATAAATTGCAATAAAAAAGATTCCATTCTCATCTTCAAACATATAGATAGAATGATCAGAGCTAATCCGGATATATCCCATATCAATGAGAAACTCATCTAGTTTCTTATTCCAATATCGGGAGCGTGCTTCAGTTCATATAAGGATTTTATGAGCCTGCAGACTTTACTCTCTTCTCTTCTTCCACGAACCCCTCGGGTTGCCTCATAAAAATTTCTTCCTCTAACTCACCATTAAGAAAAACAGTCTTAATGTCCATCTAGTGGATTTCCATGTCTTTCGCTGCTACCAGACTCAGAAGAATCCTTAGTGAGGGGAACCGAACAACTGGAGCAAAAGTCTCCTCATAAACAATCCCCTCCTTTTGAGTGAACCCCTTTGCTACCAATCAAGCCTTGTATCTCTCAATGGTATTATATGGGTTCAGTTTTAGTTTGAATACCCATTTACACCTAATAGGTTTTCTGTTTGGAGGACAATCCATTAATTCTCAAGTATTTGCTTCCATGATAGAAGCCATCTTATCATTTATGGCTCTAATCCATCTTTCCTTCGAGGGACTATTCATTGCCTCCGAGAAAGATTGAGGCTCATCTGGGTGAGATAGCTTAGTTACCTTTTGAGCAGCTTGTTTTTCTTGTACCCTTTTGGTGCTCCTCCTTCCTCCCTCAAACTCTGAAACTGGAATGTATGGAAGTCTTTGATTTCTTCTCACTGTCTCATCGCCTTCCCTGTCCATGGAAGTTCTTCTATCTCCTCGAAGTCCATAGGAGTATGTAAGGTTTCCGGTGAGTCTCCTCTATTTTGGATCTCCCCTGAATCTGCAGTCATGGTTTCACTCATGTCCCTTTCGGGAACGACCGAGTTCTCCTCACTTTCTGACTCAAATCTGATTCTTATCTTCTATGTATATTTGAAGGGGTCAAATGACTTCCCTTCAATCATGACAACGAAGTGTTTGACCATAATGATATCTTTCTTTGCTAAGTCATAGACTCCATATCCCTTAACATCCTCATCATATCCCACAAAGTATCCAGGTTTTCCCTTAGCATCTACTTTCCAATTTTTCCTATCCGTGTCAAGACTGTAAACTTGGCTACCGAATACTTAAGGTGTGAGATATCTGGTTTCCTTCCAATCCATCTCTCATAAGGTGTCATTCCCTTTATAGCTGAGGTAAGGACTCTATTCTTAATGTAGTTGGCACAATTCATTATTTCTGCCCAAAATCTCTTTCTTATTTTCTTGTCTGCCAACATAGTTCATGCACTATCTACTAGTGTTCGATTCAACCTCTCAGCTACCCTATTTTGTTCCAGGTTATATGGTACAATCTTCTGGTGTTGCACTCCCTTGTCTCTCACATATTCCTCAAACTGGTTAGAGGTATATTCCCCCCCATTATCACTCCTTATCCTCTTAATGGGGGTTTCATGCAACTTCTCACTCTATGCTTTATATTCTTTCAAGTAAATTGATGCTTCAGACTTTGTTTTTAGAAAGTAGACTCTAGAGTATCTAGACTAGTCATCGGTTATTGTCATCACAAACCTCTTTCCTCCAACCGAAGGTACTTTTGCTGGTCCCCAAATATCTGTGTGGACCAAGTCTAACACATTCTCACCTCTATATGTGGCAGCTTTGGGAAAGGGAAGTCTGTGAGCCTTATCTTGTGCACAACCACTACAATCATCTATCATTTCATTATCCCCAAACTGAATGCCTTCTACTACCCCAAGCTTTTTCATTTCCCTCAACTTATCAAAATGCACATGCCCCAACTGCTTATGCCAAATCATCAACGTAGGAACATCAACATAATAAGCATTCTTCTTTTCATTAATCAGGTTAAGCCTAAACATTCCTTGGCTACCCTTATCTGGCGTGAAGTAAACTTCATCCGCATACTTAGCTGTAAAGACTCCCTTTCTAGTGAAGGTATTCATCTCCTTATCATCTAGCATAGATGTAAAGACAAGATTTTTACTCAATTGAGGAATGTAGAGTACATCTGAGAATGTAAGCATAGAAGTCTTACCCTCCACTTATACTTTCAGATCTACTGATCCCACTAGATCTGTAGTAACCACTCTCCCATCCCCATAATCTATTTCTACAGTAGGGATCTTTCTTAGCTTAGTGAAGAGTTCCTTATCTTGACACATATGCATGGATGCACCTAAGTCAATAATCCATCCTTCCTGTGGAGCTTCCCGAATTGCTCCAATGGCACACTTCTGTCTCCGAGGGATCTCCTTCTCCTCCATGCTCTCGTCAAGAAGAAGCTCCCCATCATCCTCAGAGGAGTCATCTTCAGTTTCTCCTATCACTTTTGTAACCACAAGTGTCTTTTTCTTCCCTCCGGAAAAACCCCCTCCACGTTTCTCTTGGAGCCTTAACTCCGACAATTTGACACAATCTGCAATGAAGTGTCCCAGCTTTTTGCAAAAATGACAAAGACCCTTAGGGGGCCTCGGCCCCCCAGAATGATCTCTTTCCCCTTTGTTAGGTTTTTTTGAGTCCTTCCCCCATTGGTCCCCTCCTGCTGCTAGAGCTTGAATATTCTTCCCTCCTCTCCTAATCTCCATTGTGTTTTCCTGCACAAGTATCATCCTGACCATTGTGTTCAATTTTCATGAACTATCAAGCATTTCCTGTACTCAATACACTATGTTCTCGAACTCATCTGGTAACTTCATGATAAGAGTATTAACTTTCATTTTCATTGTACTTGTCCACCTGACACTTTTTATCTCCATATACAAACAAGAAAGATCATTACAGTAATCTAACATCTTTCTTATTTTGTAAGTGTAACTCACTAGCTTTTGCTCAGCCAACTGGAGCTCTTGAATAGTTCAAGCTCTATAAATCTCCACCAAACTCACCCACAACTCCTCGGCTGAAACTTTGAGACCTCCATAAGTCCTCAGAGTGGACAGCTTCTAAGAAGCCTCTAGGATAATCCTGACCCCTTTGTGTTTAAGCAAAAATAACTGCCACCCTGGCAGACAAAAACTCTGACCAACTTCACCCCTGTGAAGACAAGACTCCCCTGAGTCGATAGCAAAAAGAATCTCTGAATTTGCTCCCCTGAGCAGTAAGTTATGGAGGGTCAAAGTTGACCTTTTGTACAGAAGCTCTCTGGGAGAGAGGGTCCTATCTTCTAATTTTTCTAAGTCCTATCTCTCTCACAGACTCTATCTACTGATGTACGGAACCAATCAGAATTGAGTTCCGTACGCAAAAGTACAGCTGCAGGTGTACTTTATGTACGGATATTGTACGACATGGCCAAAATGTCGACACATGTCAAATCCGGATTCGGTGCCATAATCTCCGGAGATTCCACAATCCAACGGAATTTCGCCACGCGTCATCCGATGTGGCGATGGCCACAAACCGCCGAAATCTTCCTCCGCGATCTCGGCGCTAATCCCGGCCGTCCGATTAAATTCGGCTTTAATCGTAGCCGTAATAAATACATGCGCGGTATTTGTTTCATTTACGAAACAAATGCGCGGTACTGATTTTTGTCCGTACCGTAAGTCGTACATTATATATTACTGGATCTATGTATCCCGTAATTCATTTCAGTTAAATGGTTTATCGCACGTATACATATTTAAATAAATATCAAACTATATGATACGTAACACTACCGCTAGACTAAACGGCTAAGGCTACCGGCTATTTCCTGCCTGCCGGCCGGTAGGTACAAGGATCAAACCTGCCGCCGGCACATACCTTTTAATTAAATAAAATAAACCCTAATATAAAATTCCCGTAAACCTCAGGATAGCCAAGGTAGCCATGGCTCTAGCTTCCTCTCCAATTTCTCAGTGACTGCGACAAGTTTGAGAGTTGGAGAGAGAAGTTAGAGATAGACTGCCTCGACTTCTATATTTCTTTTCAGACCTAGAAAATACTAATAAAACCATTAGTTTCTACACTCCCCTTATTTTCTAGTCAATCTTTAATTTCAGACCACACTTCTCCCTGCAAAAAATTAGCTTAGGGGAAGGCACAGGTTTGGTCATCATATGTGCTACCATCTCACTATCTGGTCTGTACTCTAAACTGATTTTTTTGTTTTCTACTTTCTCTCTAACAAAGCTGAGTCTGATGTCCAAGTGTTTGGCTTTAAAATGGTGTTTAGGATTGGCAGAAATAGCGATTGCTGCCTGATTATCACAAAATATTTTTTGCACACCACTCTTAAGGTGACCAAGCTCACCAAGCAAAGACTTGACCCACATCAATTCTTTTACAGCAGAGCAAGAGGCCATATACTCAGCCTCCATGGTGGACTGAGCAATAACCTTTTGCTGTTTGCTACTCCAACAGCAAGCCCCATCACCCACATATAATACATATCCAGAAGTACATCTCCTCATCGGAGCATCACCATAACTGGCATCACTCCAAGTAGTGATGTCAGTATTCTCCCCACCCAAATGCAACCATAGATCTCTAGTTCCTACCAAGTATCTAAGGACTCTCTTAGCTGCCTCCAAATCCTTCTTAGTGGGAGCATTTAGACTTCTACTCAGCACTCCTACAGCTGCAGCTAAATCCGGCCAGGTACAATTCATAAAATAGATTAGACTTCCCACTACTTGCCTGTAAGGAATAGTCTGCATGAACTTCTGTTCTTCAGGAGATAATTCCTCGTCTAAGACTATGACTCCTTCTTCCTCACTCCCCTCACTTCCCTTCTTCAATTCTATTGGAGTTGTACAACTATTAGCTTTATCCATTTGAAATTTTTCAAGCATGTTCCCTATTGCTTCCTTTTGAGTCAATCTTATAATTTTTCTTTTTCGGTCTCTCTCTACTTGAATTCCCAAAATATATTTTGCTTCCCCCATATCCTTCATTTCAAATCTCCCCTTAAGATCGGTTTTCAGTTTATTAATTTTTTCCATTGATTTACTTAAAACAAGCAAATCATCAACATAAATTGCAATAAATATAAAACCTTCCTCATCTTCGAAAACATAGATTGAGTGATCTGAGCTGATCCGAATATATCCTAGACCGGTAAGAAACTCATCAAGCTTCTTATTCCACTGTCCAGGCGCCTGTTTCAAACCATAAAGAGATTTAATCAGCCGGCATACCTTACTCTCCTCTCCTTCTTCCACAAACCCTTCGGGTTGTCGCATGAAGATCTCCTCTTCTAATTCTCCATGCAAAAAGGTTGTTTTGATGTCCATCTGGTGCACTTCCATGTCTTCCGCCGCTGCTAAACTGAGAAGTATGCGGACGGAGGGAAATCTGACCACCGGGGCAAAGGTTTCCTCGTAGTCAATTCCTTCCTTTTGTGTAAATCCCTTTGCCACTAATCTGGCCTTGTAGCTCTCGATTGTGTTATCTGGGTTCAGTTTTAGTTTGAAAACCCACTTACAACCGATTGGTTTTCGGTTAGGTGGACAGTCCACCAGCTCCCAAGTATAGGCTGCCATGATTGAAGCCAACTCCTCATTGATGGCTGTCTTCCACCGGTTTCTTTCTGGACAAGTCATCGCCTCTCGATAAGTTTGAGGTTCATCTTGATGAGATAGTTTAGTTACCTTGTTATTAACCTGTTTTTCTTGCAGTCTTTTGCTACTTCTCCTCCCTCCCTCAAAATCTGAGGCCGGAATAGATGGTTCTCGTGGATTCTTTCGAACAAACTCGACTTCTCCCCTATCCCTTGATTCCGAATCAATTTCCACCACGTCTTCCGCTTCGAGTAGAGTTGTCACTGGAGTTTCCACAGCCGAGTCCTTTTCGGTCTGATTTGTTCCTGCAAGAATGTCATCGTCTCTAAAACCTGGTAGTTAGGAAGCTCAAAGTCATCAGAATTTTCTGACTCAAATCTGATTTTTACTGACTTTGTATATTTGAAGGGATCCACAGACTTTCCTTCATCCATAACTACTAGATGCTTTACTAAGATTATATCTTCTCTTTTTAGATCATAAACTCTATATCCTTTAACATCCTCATCATATCCTAATAAGTATCCCGGTTTTCCTTTAGGATCTAGCTTCCAATTGGACCGATCAGTATCTAGACTGAATACTTGACTGCCGAAAACCTTTAAATGAGATAAGTCTGGTTTCCGGCCTGTCCATCTCTCATAAGGTGTTTGATCTTTTATAGCTGAAGTAAGAACTCTATTTTTGAGGTAATTAGCACAGTTCATTGCTTCTGCCCAAAACCTTTTTCCTATCTTCTTATCCGACAACATACTTCTAGCACTATCACTTAGTGTTCTATTTAACCTTTCAGCTACCCCATTCTGTTCAAGATTTTTTGGCACTGTCTTTTGGTGTTGAACCCCATCTTCCCTCAAAAAATCCTCAAATTGGTTAGAAGTATACTCTCCACCATTGTCACTCCTTACTCTCTTGATTGGAGTTTCATGGAGTTTTTCGCTCCATGCTTTATATTGTCTAAAACAGTCCTCAGCCTCTAACTTGTTTTTCAAAAAATATACTCGGGAATACCGAGACCAATCATCAGTTATAGTCATGATAAATCTCTTCCCCCCCGATGAGGGCACTCTAGCTGGTCCCCAAATATCTGTGTGTACTAGATCTAGAATTTTTTCTCCCTTGTAGGTGGTTGTTTTTGGAAAGGGTAATCTGTGTGCTTTACCTTGAGCACACCCACTACAATCACTTATATCATCACTCTCACTGAACTGAATCCCTTCCACTACTCCCATCTTTTTCATCTCTCTTAACTTATCTAGATTCACATGCCCAAGCCTCTTATGCCACATCATAATATCATGAACACCAGCATAATAAAGTTTCTTCGTTTCATTACTTAAGATCAGCCTAAACATCCCATGGCTACCTTTCTCAGCAATGAAATAGACATCCTCCTCAAAACTAGCAGTAAAGACTCCTTCCCTAGTGCTAGTGAAAAAACCCTTATCATCTAATACTGATGTAGAGATAAGGTTTTTGTTCAGCTCCGGAATAAACAATACATCGGAGAATGTTAATATGGATGTCTTTCCTTCTACTAACACTTTCAGATCTACCGATCCTATAAGAGTAGTGGTGAGTATCCTCCCATCCCCGTACTCTATCTCTACGGTGGGAATCTTTCTTATCTTAGTGAACAGGTGTCTATCCTTACACATGTGCATTGAGGCACCTTAATCTATAATCCAGCCTGCTTCACCTTTCAATCCACCGTAAGCACATTTCTGCCTTCGTGGAATTTCAACCTCAGTTTTCGCCTCCAACTCCTCATCCAAAAGGAGCTCATCGTCCTCGTCCTCGGATTCCGCCTCAAGTACCTGTGTGACAAGGGCCTTTTTCTTTCCTCTCGGGGTACCACCGGTCTGCCCCTCCTTTAACCGAAGCTCGGTTAGCTTGGTGCACTCTGCCATATAGTGCCCCGGTTTCTTACAAAAATGACATAAACCTTTGGGAGCCCTTCGTTCGAACTCGCCAACCTGTTTTTTCTGCTCCCTACCCCCATAGTTTCCGACTGGTTTCCGGGAATCCTTGTTCCTCCAATCGGTCGCTGTTGCCAAGGCTTGGCCACTCTTTCCTCCCCTTCGGATCTCAATCGTATTCTCTCGAACGAGAATCATCCCTACCACTGAGTTCCATATCCACCTTGAGTCCGGCAAGTCCTGCACACGGTTGACTATGTTCTCGAACTCATCAGGTAACTTCATTAGTAAACAGTTAACTTTTTATTTTTCACTAAAAACTTTACCCGCACTCTCTAGCTCCATGAAGAGTGTAGCAAGCTCATTGCAAAAATCCAACATATTTCCCCCTTTGTATACATACTCCTTAACTTTCTGATCAGCCAACTGTTGTTGCTGAATCGTACCACTTCGGTACATCTCTATGAGAGCCATCCAAAGATCGGATGCCCTCTCTACCTGCAAATGAGGACATGCAAGTCCTTGAGTGAGATGGCGTAGGATGAAGTGCTTTGCCGCCATATTGTTGAAGTCCCAGGTTTCAGTATCATTCTCCTCGTTCCTCGGAATAGGTGACATGAATGCTAAACCAGTTGCTTTTGGTGTGGTCGCCTCCTTCTCCTTTCCTTTGTCCACCACCTCTCCTTCCTTTGTTTCCTCCGTTGAAGGTGAATCCTCTTTCCTGATGAATCTGCTTCCTCCAAACCCTGGAGGAAGTCCAAGACTTGATGGACGCCCCAATCGTCCACTCACTATCCCCCAAAACCTTTTTTCGCATAGAGCTCCTATCATCATACTTTCCCAGTATATGAAGCCAGTTCCATTAAAGATTGGTACCCTAGAGGGTGGGCCCATAACCTGAAACTCTGAGACCTCCATAAGTCCTCAGAGTGGACAGCTTCCAAGAAGCCTCTAGGATAATCCTGACCCCTTTGTGTTTAAGCAAAAATAACTGCCACCTTGGCAGACAAAAACTCTGACCAACTTCACCCCTGTGAAGACAAGACTCCCCTGAGTCGATAGCAAAAAGAATCTCTGAATTTGCTCCCCTGAGCAGTAAGTTATGGAGGGTCAAAGTTGACCTTTTGTACAGAAGCTCTCTGGGAGAGAGGGTCCTATCTTCTAATTTTTCTAAGTCCTATCTCTCTCACAGACTCTATCTACTGATGTACGGAACCAATCAGAATTGAGTTCCGTACGCAAAAGTACAGCTGCCGGTGTACTTTATGTACAGATATTGTACGACATGGCCAAAATGTCGACACATGTCAAATCCGGATTCGGTGCCATAATCTCCGGAGATTCCACAATCCAACGGAATTTCGCCACGCGTCATCCGATGTGGCGATGGCCACAAACCGCCGAAATCTTCCTCCGCGATCTCGGCGCTAATCCTGGCCGTCCGATTAAATTCGGCTTTAATCGTAGCCGTAATAAATACATGCGCGGTATTTGTTTCTTTTAGGAAACAAATTCGCGGTACTGATTTTTGTCCGTACCGTAAGTCGTACATTATATATTACTGGATCTATGTATCCCGTAATTCATTCCAGTTAAATGGTTTATCGCTAATATACATATCTAAATAATTATCAAACTATATGCTAGGTAACACTACCGCTAGATTAAACGGCTAAGGCTACCGGCTACTTCGTGTCTGCCGGCCGGCAGGTACAAGGATCAAATCCTGCTTCCGGCACATACATTTTAATTAAACATATAAACCCTAATATAAAATTCCCGTAAACCTCAGGATAGCCAAGGTAGCCATGGCTCTAGCTTCCTCTCCAATTTCTCAGTGACTGCGACAAGTTTGAGAGATAGAGAGAGAAGTTAGAGGTAGACTGCCTCGGCTTCTATATTTCTTTTCAGACCTAGAAAATACTAATAAAACCATTAGTTTCTACATCGGCCTTGTAAATGTGAAGATAAGGAGTGGCCAAAGCTTGAGTGAGGTGCTTGAGAATAAAGTTCTTGGCAGCCATGTTTACATCCATCCACATTTGAGTATCGTTCTTCGCGGTCTTCACGGTCGCCGCTTTCGGTACTGTGGCAATAGGAGTGAGAGGTGTCTCCTTCCCTTTCCCTTTTTCGGACACTCTGCTGTCTCCATCATCTGCCTCCTCCGCTAAGGCTGTTCGTTCTGCAGGAAACCTTACTCCTCCAAATCCTCGTGGAGTTCTCAAAGGTGGTCGTTTCACTTGTCCACTAACAATACCCCAGTATCGTTTTTCACACAAAGCTCCCATCATCTTGGCTTCCCAATAGATGAACCCAGATCCATTGAAGGTGGGCACCCTAGAGGGTGAGCCAATATCCTACAATTATGTGTCCTCCATTGGACCACAGAATACAGGAAGCCTCTAGATAGTATTTAACTAACCCACTTCAAGTCACAACCACTGCTGTCTAGGAAGGCAAAATAACAGTTTAACTGCACCCTTATGCAGCATGGACTCCTTTGAGTCTGTAGCAAAAAGAATAACTGAAAACAGCCAACTAGCCGATAAGTTATGAGGCAGTAAAAAATGCCAATTTGTACAAACTCTCAAAGAGAGAGGTGACTACCTACCAAAATTTACTAAGTCCTGATTCCCTCTAATAACTTCTATCTACTGAAGTACGGACCAATCAGATTATTGTTCCGTACCAGAAAGTACTACTGCCGGTGTACCTTTTGTACGGCCTATGTACGACTAAGCTATTAAGCAGACGCGTGTTTACTTTTCACTTGTCCGTACATTCCTCGGAATTCCTATGATTGAATGTCATCTCTCCACGTGGCTCCAGGTCATGCCACGTCACAAAACGCCAAAGCGACCACTCCGAGATTTCGGTGTTGATGTGCGCCGTTGGATTTGCAGCGAGACGTAATCTTAGCCGTTATAAATACTTGCGCGATATTTGTTTCGCTGTCAAAATAAAATGTGTGGTATCCGTTTTGAAAAAGTGTCGTACTTCGTACTTTCATAAAACTGTATCTATGCAAGCCGTATATAGTTTTAGTTAAATGAATTTGTTCCTCCTTATAGTTATATATATATCTATCACATACAATAGCATTTAGCATTGGTCCTAGTCTTATAGGATAAAGCTGATTGTTATCGGCCAACTTGACGATCCGAAGGTAACGGGATCAAATCCTGGGTCCGTCAGGTATATATTTCTAGTAGCTTACTAAAAATAACTACTTGTTGAACTAAGGCAGCCATGGATCAACCACCCTCTCTATCCTTCATTGACTAAAACAAGTATGGGGGCTAGAGAGAGGAGGTGGAGGCACCTATTAAACCTAGAAAATACTCTAGAAATCCATTATTTTCAACATAATCACATAGGACAAAACATTGTTGTAAATATTTACAAACCTTACGAATTTCGTAAAATGAATCTGGACCGTCCAATATAAATATCATGTGATGGACGCGATTTTGCGCCCCTCACCAAAATGACCAAACTCACGCTGCCGCCATCCGTAGCTCTTATTCTACATAATTGATATCGTGTCACGTGATCACACAATCCACTTGACGAACTAACGTAACCTCATGCAAATTATTCCATACTAGCGGCGTCTTTTTTAACAACATTCCAAGTCGGATCGCTTCGCGATACGTCGTACATTTGACTCGTATATTCTGTATCTTTCTTTACGTTTATTTGTGCCACTCAAATAGTTCTGTACATCCCAAACAATTAGTACCATTACTCCCCCAATTCAAAAATCCATTAGACCCTCCACATTAAATCAAGATAGCATACGCATTAAAAATCGCGTGAAGTACTCACGAAACATTGTGTACGCACAAAACGTAGCCTACGCACGAAACCACTTTTCAAAAACAACACTCCCCCGGAAATTTAGTTTCGTGCATGCGGAATAAAATAAAAACAGTAGCTGCTATGGTTGCGATGTCAAAGCAGTATAGTACACCCCCAATCGCTATTAGCGTAGAAGTTTCTTTAGCGTGTATGAAAAATTACTGTGGTGTACGCTAATCAAGAATTTGAAAATTTCGAAAAAAAAAACATACATTCTAATTGTTTAACAATTCTAATTTGGGTCTTTGAAAAAATAAGTGTTGGTCGCAAAAATGCATACACTAATATAGGTATTCGTACAAAATCTGACAAATCGTACACAAATCGTACGTTCACACATTTGAAACGTGGTTGCTGGACGAATACGTGCGAACGTGATATTTGACAACTTGATTATATCCCATTTTTAGAGCGCACATTCTCGTGTGTCCACGGTTACTAAAACTCATTAATTATACTTTTTCACTTAAAAAAGTATAATTTTGTACGGTCTGACACTGTCCGTACACCACACTAATTAAGTGATAACGTACTTCCGTTTTGTACGGTACTAAAAAATTAACCCTAAATAGAGTAACGAAAAAAATAGAATGAACTACGCTAATGGAGAATAAAAAAAAAACGGGACAGGATTAGCGTACACTACGCTTGTAGCAATTGGCGGTGTAACATAGCAACGCAACGTTGCGTACGCACGAAACTCACTTTTCAAAAACAACACTCCCGCAAAAATTTAGCTTCGTGCATGTGGAAATAAATTAAGAGCACAGCTGCTGCTATGATTGCGATGTCGGGTGAGAGCAGCATAGTAATGGAGCATAGCAGTATAGCAGCGTAGCAAGATGTGTCCAAAGTCTCCACTGCTTCCGCTGACGTCAAGACTGCTCCAGCTTTCTGCTGCCATTTCTTCCAAAATGCGTCCTCTCTAAACAACCATAGCTTCCGCTGCCTCTTTTTGGGTCTTAAAAAAAAAAAAAAAAAACTTTCTTTTCAACCAATTTCAAAAATCAAAATGCAAAATTCAAAATTTTACATATATTACTGAATTTTAATGGTAGTCACCTCCGTAAACTTACTTTTCACGCCGTCGTAGTCACCTACGTAAAATTACTTTTCACGCCGTCTTCTTTCGACCACTTTCGGAACATGTTTTTTTCTACAGTTGATCCTTTGAATTCCAATTCTTTTCTTCGTTTTCTTTTTGAATTTTGGTATTCTCTCAATTTTCACAATTTTATTTTCTTTTCCCATATTATAAACTTTTTCACTTTCTCCAATATTTTGAACACTTTCCTTCTCTCCTTCTCTAAGTGCATTAATCTCCTCACAAAAATTATTTTCAATTTCCCCTTCCAAGTCACCTTCACTTTCTCCTACTATTCTCACTTCAATAACCTCTTCTTCTTGCAAATCTTTATCACTCACTAATCTGTCGTTGGCAAGTGTGACAAAAACGGACTCCTTTTGTGTTACCTCTTTCCCCACTCTATTTTTGGAGACATCAAATTTTTCTTTTCCTTCCTCGTGTTCTATATCTTGAAGAGAAACTATCGGCAAGTATACAAATTCGTCGACGAGAAGTGTAACCCTTCGTTTAAGGGGTTGAACTCGATTGTCATCCCATCCCCTTTTGAAAGTTCCTGTGACACATGCACTTTTATATATGGGACATACCCTGAAAGTATGCCCTAAATCATTACATACCCTGAAAGTATGCCCTAAATCATTAGAGTAAAAGCAATTTTCTCCTTTACAACTTTTTCTATTTCTTTGGAATTGTGATCTGACACCTTGAAAATTCCCCCTATTCTTTAGAGCTTTGTTATTAGCCTCTTCCTCTAAAACACACCTGATTGCTAAAGGTAAGTTCCTATAATTTTTATCAACTTGTTTTAATCTATCTAAAGCACACCTATATTCCTTAGGTAATCCTTTCATTAACAGGAAAGCCTTTTGAGCATTTGTAAAGTTTCCTCCTGCAATATCATTTTCTACAAACAATATTTGTATCCCAATATAGTAATTCAGCATACTACCTCCATCATACTTATACTGAACTATTTTTGTAACATTACTCATCTAGTGATGCACAAAAGTCTTTTGATATACACGTTCTAAGCACTTCCATAATTCAGCTGCTCTTTCCAAACCAAGGTAAGTCATTACAAGTTCCTCGTTCAAGGATATTTTGATAATCACCAAACACCCATTATTCTTCTCCTCCCATCCAACCGATGATTCAGCACATGTCGCGTCCACCACATCCATTAGCTTCCTCGACTTGAAGTAGCTCTCCATAATACTCCTCCAATAGTAATAGTTAGATCCATCAAATATGGGTAAGGTTGATTCATCCAATATGGGTAACCATGGGGGTGGGCCCATAACCTGTTGTCCATAGCCATTTTCAGCCATAGATTTACCCTCTCGGAAGCACCACAGACTACCGTAAAACAACCTACTTTGAGTCCACTCAGAAATTTACAGAATAACCAAAACAGGTTAAAACTTCAGGAACAGATATGTTCTAGACCACTTAGTGTTCCCAAAAAATTGCATACAAAATATCAAACAGAGTTATCACACCACTTAGTCAAAGGTTCCAAAAAACAGTCTCCCGGAACTTATTTTCAGCCATAGATTTACCCTCTCGGAAGCACCACATGCTACCGTAAAACAACATACTTTGAGTCCACTCAAAATTTTACAAAATAACCAAAACAGGTTAAGACTTCAGGAACAGATATTTTCTAGACCACTTAGTGTTCCCAAAAAATTGCATACAAAATATCAAACAGAGTTATCACACCACTTAGTCAAAGGTTCCAAAAAACAGTCTGCCGGAACTTTGATAAATCTGACCAACTTCACAATGAAGTCCTAAGCAAAACCAGAATTACAATAGATCTGCAAATTTGCCACAATATTTCCAATACAAAGGGGAACATTCATGCAAAATTTCAGATAATTATGCCAATACACGTGAGAGCAATCCTCAGTTGAAAATTACCAAAATGGAGCAAAAAACAGTTTTTATCCAAAAAGTTCCTAAGTCCAAAAATGACCAAGTCCTACAATTATACACTACACCGCGAATCGTAATTAGAGTAAATTACTCTAATTCGGTCGCTCAAAATTTCGACTCTATCACATAAAATAGAGTAAATGATTCTAATTTTTTCATTATTCTATTAAAGGTTAAGTTTAATTAGCGTTTTTAATTCTAATATAGGTTCGCGTTAAATAGTGTGGAGTACGGATGACCTCAGACCATGCAAAATCGTACTTTATTAAGTAAAAAAGTACAAATAATGATTTAATACAGGTCGTTATCATGTAACTGCGTTTTAACAAACCGCGTAGTGCAAACGTCATAGTGACGATAAACTGTACGTTTTGCCAAATTTTGTACGAATACCTTATTTACAGTAGAGGATATTAGCGTGCCAAATTAGAGTAAACTTCATAGTTGAAACAGCTCTATCACACAAATTAGCGTTAATTACTCTAATTTGTTTTTTTAGTTTTTGTACTCTAATTTTTTCATTACTCTGATTACGATTCGCGGTGTACTGTACACCGCGAATCGTAATTAGAGTAAATTACTCTAATTCGGTCGCTCGAAATTTCGACTCTATCACATCAAATAGAGTAAATGATTATAATTTTTTCATTATACTATTTAAGGTAAGGTTTAATTAGCGTTTTTAATTCTAATATATGTTCGTTTTAAATAGTGTGGAGCACGGATGACGTCCGTCCGTGCAAAATTGTACTTTTATAAATAAAAAAGTACAAATAATGATAGACGCACAAAAACTGCCGGTCCATATATTTTGATGTCATTATGACATTGGTACTATTGTCACGCTAAATGTCAGTTACGTCGGGACCACCGTCAAAGGTTACCTGTAAATAATGCGCAGTTACATAATTGAAAGTAAACATTTATGAACGGTTAAATTACGCTTGTAGTTTTAATGTTAACAACATTTTCCGTTAAGTTGCTTGATTTTCGTACGAAAAAGGTACTTTTGAAATCTAATAATGTCGCACTTTGTTGGTTTTATTCTAGTCTAGTTCACTATCTAATCAGATTATCAATCTTATCTAATTATCTATCTAATCTAATTATTTATCTAATCTAATTCACTATCTAGGGTTATTCACTATCTAATCTAATTATCTATATAATCTAATTATTAAGCTAACCTAATTATCTAAGTTAATTATCTATCTAATCTAATTATCTATGTAATCTATTTTTCTATCTAATCTATTTATGTATCTCATCTAATTATCTGTCTAATTATCTATATATTGGTGAATATTTCTCGAATTGGCGAGGGACTCGATTCGGGATGTTAGCTCTATGGTTGACAAGGATGGGATGGGATATGCGAGAAAGGCTAAAATACAATGTGGGTTGTCATTGAAAGATGGGACATGGGAGGAGGGAATGCTTACACATTAGTTGTAATGTATCATCGACAAACACCGAAACCATTTCGACGCGGAGGAAGTGCCACCTCCCTTGGCAAGGGCACGGGAATCTCTCGGAAATTTTGAAAACGCTGACGCCGCTACTCATGAAGACGAGGTTACAGACGAACTATTCACGGAAGGGGATGAATATGAAGCCCATGTTAATACCTAAGCATTCCCTATGTATGCCTTTTTGGTGGATCTTGGAACATAAGAGTGACATAGTTTTGTAGTCTTTGAAGCTTTGGATTGTCTTACCTGTTTTTCAAATGTAAGGAGTGTTAAGATTTAGGAGATAGGAGTTATCATACAATATCATAGGGGTAATACGTCGCATAGTGTGTCTTTTAATACAATGTAATTGTTTTTGCAATTTTTAATTTACTTCATTTTGAAGTAAATATGCCAAAACAATATATAACACAACCATTTTATAAAACACGATTTTTTTTTTGCAATATATCAGTATGCATCAGAGCGATGGTTTGTCATGCTTAATGTTTTACCATGTGTTTGTCATTCACTTATAAAAAATATGATGTTGTAACTGGTGAATAGATTCTTAGTTTTTACCTTTGATAAGCAAACATGTTTTTTACGTTATTGATATTAGGCGACGAGCCCGCCCCAATCGATGATTGTTGTCGCACCAGTGACATGGACTATTTCATTGTGATTTGATTAGCATTGATCGTTTCTCATTGCCGGTGGAATTTTCAGCGATGATATTGCCACATAGTTGAAGGATTTTTAGCAATGATAGAACGTCTTTACTCTTTTTTAATTAGATGGCGATATTGCTTTATTGGTGATTTGCAGTTCAGCGGCGACACACTTACGTCGCCGGTTGGTCGGTTGAGTCGGTTGATTAGTCAGCTATAACATGAATTATAACTGGTTTATAATCTAACGACAAAAATGCCTCATTGTTGGTCGATTATCATCCAGGACAAAAAAACAAAAAAAAACAACATTCCATTGGTTTATAATCCAACGACGAAAATGCCTCGTCGCTGGGTGATCATCATCCATGACAAAAGAAAAAAAAATCAACATTACGTAGCAGACGCAAACATGTACAAGACAAAATCATTTGGTAAAAAATAAAAGAAAGTCATATGTCAGTGAAATAAAGAGTAATAACATCGCCACTAAAAGTATCATTGGCTTAAAAATATTTAGCATTAAAAAAGATTCATAACAATCATTTAGTAGTTATCACATGAAAAACAATTATAGCTCCAAAATTTCGCTATTTTGCACACTCCGAAACTGAATATCGACCCTAAACTTCGGAAAATTTCTATAACTTTCCACATTCTCTTAAATCTTCTATCTATTCTCTCATTTGAATTCCATTTTTATACAAAGCATTTCACTATCCTCTTGTAGGGTAGGAAAATTAAAAAGTCGAATGTAATTTGTTGTGGAAATAAATGAAAAACTTTGGCTTCAACCTGAAAAAAAAAATAAGAGGATTTAGGTTAAATTGTCGATCCGTTAAAAGGTTTGGTTTTTAATGATTTTTTAGGGTTTTTGTGAACAACCAACCATTTGTTTTTCCTTGACTGTTTAGCTACATTTGTTTAATGTGATTTGAGAAAACATGGGAGATAGTCTATTAATTGAAGAAAATACAAACCAACCATTTTGTGATTGTACCACTTGACTTGAGGCAGCATACGCATATCTAAGGAGAAAAATTCAGAATCCCCACTGACAACTCAAAAAAAAAAAAAAATCGCATTCAAAAACTTCTCATTAGATTGATGAGACAAATGCCTATTTCAGTCTACTTGTTGAGGTTAATTTTACTTAAAATGAAAGAGACTTGTTAATGCAACATATGACATATAATTAGATTAATTTGACAGATAATTAGACAAATAATTAGATTTGATAGATAATTAGATTAGATAGATAATTAGATAAGATAGTTAGTTGGATTAGATAGATAACTAGATTAGCTAGTGATTTAGATTGGATAGATACTTCGATTAGATAGATAACTAGATTAGATAGTGAATTAGATTGGATAGATAATTAGATTAGATAGATTATTAGATCAGATAGATAATTAGATTAGATAGGTAATTAGATTAGATAGGTAATTTGACAGATAATTAGATTAAATAATTAGATTAGATAATTTGACAAATAGATAGACAGGTAATTAGACAGATAATTAGACAGATAAATTGATAGAGAATTAGATTAGAGAATTTGACAGATAATTTGACAAATAATTAGACAGATAAGTAGATTAGATTGATAATTAGATTAGATAGATGACTAGATAAGATATTGATTAGAAAGATAATTAGATTAGATAGATAATTAGATTATATAACCCTAATTAGATAATTTGACAGATAATCGGATAGATAATTAAACAGATAATTAGACATATAATTAGATAAGATAATTTGACACATAATTTGACAGTTAATTTGATATATAATTCGACAGATAATTAGACATATAATTAGATTAGATAGATAATTAGATCAGATAGATAATTAAATTAGATAGATAATTAGATTAGATAGATAACTAGATTAGATAGTGAATTAGATTAGAAAGATAATTAGATTAGATAATTGATTAGATTATTTGACAAGTAATTAGACAGATAATTACAGAGATAATTATACAAGTAATTAGACAGATTATTAGATTAAATAATTTTACACATAATTGGACAGATAATTTGACAGATAATTATATTAGATTAGATAATAAGATTAGATAGATAATTAGATTATATAGTGAATTATATTAGATAGAGAATTAGGCAGGTTATACAGACAAAAAATTACCCAAATAATTAGACATATAATTAGACATATAATTAGACAAATACATTGCTTTGTCTTTTAAGTTTTCTTTTCCAATTTTCTGTTTTGATATTTTTTCACTTTTCCTTTGTAGTCTTCCCTTCTGTTTTTGGTTGTTACTCCTGACATAACATATTCAACCACTGCATATTCAACCACTGCAGTAAGAGAGAAGGATCTTGCCTCGTCATCATTGGTGGAGTTGGCTGGCAGCAATTTTTTCGCCATTTCGAACAACAAAACCCTAAAAATGTAAGCACCCTAAGAAAGTAAGCAGATAGCAGGAAAGAGATGACATGGGCGACGTGCAATCCATGGTGGTGAAAAAGTAAGCGAGAATTTCACAAATCCCTGCTAAAAAATTGGAGAGAATTTCCAAATGGCGGCGCAGTTAGGATGACGGTTGTTGTCAGATTCCAAAGGGAACAAACAAAAAAAAAAACCGGTTGTGATTGGACAAAGAAAGAGTGATTGTGATTGGTCCAAGAAGATTACATTTGGCGTTTCCTCACGACATATATCACCCACGCCAAATGTTGTAAATTTATTAAATTTTTGTAAATATGGTTACTCTATTTCATGTGCCATCATGGTAAAAAACCCATATTACAATTAAAAGTTACTCCTTTCAAGGGTCATTTTGGTAAGTCGGGTTTTTTTTAGAATTAATATATACACTAAAATAGGCGCGATCCTATATTAGAATACATTTTCATGAAATTGGTGCGAAGTTCCCTATTTAACCTGAATACGCGGAATGTCGAACAACAGTTACAAAGTTGTTGCGGAAATAAAGGCAAACACATATTTTTGCCGTTGTACTATAAACTTTAAGCATGGATTTTAAGGTAAATGTTTACACTGACGACGATGTTGTCGACAGACGAGAGTTATGCGAACAGTTTTTTTTCGATGTGATTTAGTTTTTTTGTTTATTGCAATTTCACGTGCGAGCGTGACTCTTTTAAATCATCAAAATGTACCTTATCACTTAAAAAGTACAATTTTGCACGGCCAGACGTCGTCCGTACTCCACACTATTTAAAACCCACCTATATTAGAATGTTGTTACGCCAATTAAACCTTACTTTAAAATCATAATGAAAAAATTAGAATTGTTTACTCTATTTGATGTCATAGAGTCAAAAGTTCGAGCGACTGAATTAGAGTAATTTACTCTAATTACGATTCGCAATATACTGAATGTACAGAGGCATACCAGCCGTACGTAATCATCAACTACCTCTATTAATGTTAGTATACCTGAATACTTCGTGATATGTCAGAACTAATAGACCTACACTAATAACTAATACACATAGGACAAAACATTGTTGTAAATATTTACAAACCTTACGAATTTCGTCAAATGAATCTAGACCGTCCAAAATAAATATCATGTGATGGACACGATTTTGCGTCCCTCACCAAAATGACCAAACTGACGGTGCCGCCGTCCGTAGCTCTTATTCAGCATAACTGATGTCGTGTCACGTGATCACACAATTCGTGTCACGTGATCACAAAATCTAGTTGACGAACTGACGTCACCTCATCCATATTAGTTCGTACTGGCAGCGTCCTTTTTGACAACATTCCAAGTTTGATCGCTTCACGATCCGTCGTACATTTGACTCGCATATTCCGTATCTTTCCTTACGTTTATTTGCGCCACTCAAATAGTTTTGTACATCCCAAACAATTAGTACCATTACTCCCCCAATTCGCAAATCCATTCGAACCTCCACAGTAAATCAATATATCATACTCATTGAAAATCGCGTCAAGTACTCACGAAATATTTTGTACGCACGAAACGTAGCGTACGCACGAAACTCACTTTTCAAAAACAACAGACCGCCGAACAGATAGCGTAATGTATCATTGCCAACCATCAATGTGTAGATCATTCCTTTTACGGCTGAGGTAAGTACTCTATTCTAATGTAGTTACCAGAGTTCATGGCTTCTTTCCAAAATCTCTTTCCTATTTTCTTGTCGG
Organism: Zygnema cylindricum; assembly: GCA_037447655.1. Taxonomy (NCBI): domain Eukaryota; kingdom Viridiplantae; phylum Streptophyta; class Zygnematophyceae; order Zygnematales; family Zygnemataceae; genus Zygnema; species Zygnema cylindricum. The sequence continues at coordinate 613,329 of JBBHKE010001856.1, read as the reverse complement.
CCAACATACTGCATACACTATCTCCTAGTGTTTAGTTAAACCTCTCACCTACCCCACTTTGTTTTGCGTTATATGGTACGGTTTTCTCGTGCTAAACTCCCTCATCTCTGTAGTATTCCTCAAACTGGTTAGAGTTATATTACCCCCCATTATCACTCTTTCATCTCTTAATCGGGGTTCCATGCAACTTCTCACTCCACGCTTTATATTTTTTAAAGTAGGTTGGTGTTCAGACTTTGTTTTTAGGAAGTAGACTTTAGAGTATCTATGCCAATCATCGGTTATTTTCAACATAAACCTCTTTTTCTTTGATCGAAGGTACTTTTGCAAGTCCCCAAATACCTCCATGGACCGAATTAAGTACATTCTAACCCATATATGTGGCGGCTTTGGGAAAGGGAAGTCTGTGAGCCTTACCTTAAGCACAGCCACAACAATCATCCACCATTTCATTGTCGCCAAACTGAATGCCTTCTACTACACCAAGCTTCTTCATTTCCCTCAACCTATCACAATGCTCATGCTCCAACCGCTTATGCCAAATTATCAACTTTTGGAACACCAACATAGTAAGCATTCGTCTTTTCATTACTCACGTTAAGCATAAACATTCCTTGGCTACCGTAATCTGCCATGAAGTAAACTTCATCCCCATATTTAGGTGTAAAGACTCCGTTTCTAGTGAAGGTATCAAACTCTTTGTCATCTAACACAGACGTAGAGACAAGATTTTTACTAAACCGAGGAATGTCGAATACATCTGAGAAGGAGAGTATATAAGTCTTACCCTCCACTTAGAGTTTCATATCTACCGACCCCACTAGAGTTGTTTAGGGATCTTTTTTTGCTTAGTAACGAGGTGCTTATCACGACACATATGCATGGATACACTTGAGTTGATGATCCACCTTTCCTATGGAGCTTCACGAATTGCTCTAATAGCACACTTCTTTTTTCGAGGGATCTCTTTCTCTTCCAGACTCTAGTCAAGAAGAAGCTCCCCATCCTCCTCCTCAGAGGACTCGTCCTTAGTCTCCCATTTCACTATTGTGACCACAAATGACTTCTTCTTCCCTCTAGAAAAAACCCCTCCACGGTTTACTGAAACTTTGAGACCTCCATTGGCCCTCAGAATAAGCAGAGCCAAAATAAGCTTATCTAGATAGTGCCGACTCCAAGTTGATATAAACCCAAATGACTGACCCCTTGACAATCACAAACCTATTATAGCTTGACCCCTGTGAAATAAGACTTTCTGTGTGCTCAGTTCCACCACATAATGCAAAGTTAGAATATGAGATTTGGACACATTCACCCACTTTGACTTTCCCTTAGAAATACCGCCACCCTGGCAGATAAAAACTCTGACCAACTACACCCTTGTGTAGCTTGGACTCCCCTGAGTCTGCAGCAAAAAGAATCACTGAAATTGGTCAAGTAAATTGATAGTTATGGCTGGCCAAAGTTTGCCATTTATGCAAGGTGCTCTCTTGGAGAGGCAGCTACTTACCCAAAATTTTCTAAGTCCTATTCCCCCTCTAAAACTCTATCTACTGAAGTACGGTACCAATTAAAATACTAATTTATTGGATAATTTCAGTAGACCTACATCTAGCATGGCAAGAAGCACATGGTCTTTACGAAGTGTAGGCATTTGATCGCTTGTTCGAGGTGGATAGTTTTTTGCTTTTTTACGTGTACCAATGGTACATGACAAAGAAACTCTCCTCACGAGGAGAGTTTATTCATCTACCAAAGAGAGTTTCTTCACATTGGATGATTTGCGCAATTTTTTCGAGGATATGAAAAACCGAAACATCTTACAGTCAATACTTAGGCGTATAATATTGGAGCATCCGAACATTTATCCAGTACACATATTTCGTTTCAAAAAAAAAAATTGGTACGAAAAACACACAAGGCCTAGTAAACAACCCCACTTTTCCTCTAATGGAATCCTACCCTTAGTAATTAATAACTATTTCCCACTCAAATGTGGTTTCTACATGCACGGTGTCATTGGGTTAGTTTTCGGTCGTTGGTCCGAACACAACATTTTTGACAAGGTAGGGGGGACACTCCCTTGACGCAGAAGGTGTATTAGAAACATATAGGTTCCATTCGTACAAATTTCGAAATTTTACGATATGCGTTATTTTTATTTAATTTTGAACTTTTCGTTAAATTCGTATACTTTTCGTGTACAGATGGAGTGTACGAACGGAAATTGTACGGACGGATAAAATGTACGAAAATTTTCAAAAAAAAGACGTTCCTTTATTTTCGCGCACAAATTGGAATTGCATGTCGAGTTTTGGACATTTTTTCCTAACCATCAAGCCACGAAGCCACCATTGTAGTCGCCATTGAAGCCCCATTAGAGCCGCCATTGAAATCGCACTTTAGCCTACACGAACCTTCCTAAAGGCAGCTATGCCTATGATTCGAGGACTAGAGTGCGAGCATGTTGTAGCTCCAACGGGTGGTCTACTTAGGAACAATAAATTATGTATCTGTGTTACAGTACAATGCACAAGCCACTACGATTAGGAACCATCTTCTAGGAAACGTGAAGAATGGAAGAATGAAGCCATGCAATTTATGTCCAGATTACGTGAAGCCAAAGTTAGGTGTTGTGGAAACCGACAAGGCCTCTCACGACTCAGAAAAAGCGTTTAATATCCGATTTGGACCAATTTACTGCAAGTCTTGTCGGGTCTAGCCATCTTGTCGGGTTTAACCAAAGCTACAAGGTGAAATGAGTGCATATGAAAATCCGGGTGCTTTTGATAAACATAAGAAATAGGGTAGATGAAGCATGGGTCAAGGCATTCTTTGTCAAGGGCTTGCCATTTAGTCTAGTAAAAGACCCTTAATTCAAGGCAGCAGTGAAGCAAAATGGAGAGATAGGGGAGTCATTTAAGTTACCCCACCACCATGCCATGAGAACTCGTCTCTTGACAGTGACTAAGGCGATGATAACTCACGATTCGGCAAGTTTCATGGAGACAATAGTGACTGGTGTCTCTATCACATCGGATAGTGTCACATTGGATAGTTAGACAACTGGTGATCAAACGCTTCTCCTCAACATTCTAGCTGTCACCCGAAAGAGGGACATGTGCCTTCTCCTCAACATTCTAGCTATCACCCCAAAGAGGGACATGTTTCTCACGGCAGAAAATACAATGAGCAATGTAAGGATGCGAAATATATTCTTCCAACTGTTGAGGGAAGTTGATCTTCATCTATGGTTGATTCCTCATCTTAGTGTTTTGAGTGGAAGTTTCATCAGTCAGAGCTAGTTTTTTGATTTAGTGGAATATTCTCAGTATTTTTCTTCGTTTAAGTGGCTAACTTTATTAAAAAGCGCGATGGCAAACCATCTGAGTCCATGGGAACAAAAAGAGAAGTAGCACAGCAAAAACTGAATAACTTCATGTTGGGGGAAAAAAATAAAACGATAAGCAAGGCAAAAGCAACGAAAACACAAAATGACAGCTAGTAGACGGAAAAAACCCAAAAAAGCAAAAAACAACAAACGAAAAACCAAAAGAAAGAGCTAACACCTAACGTCAAAACCCCAAAATAACTAAAAATCTACGCAAAGCAACCACGTAAGTCCCCGAACCTCGGAGGAGCACGAGAAGGGAGTTCCGGGACATGTCAACGATCCATAGCGGCATTTGACGATCCAAGTAGGATAGAAGCCTGCACTCTGAAGGGCCACTGATAAACGTTGACGGTAAAAGGAAGTAAGTACTGAAACTGAAGGGCTCCCACGTCCCCGCCGCTCAAACAAACGCCGACCACAAGCACGGAGAAACTCGTCCAAAGCCACACCCAAACAACCAAATATCTCCACCGCCATCAGAAATGAAACCATCCATAGCATCGCGATGGGCATAATCACGCTCCTTCCTCCTAGCCGCGTCGCGTGCTGCCACGCCCACATGTCGAGCTGCCCGACTGACAACAGTATCAGATGTAGGGTTTGCCAAAACAACGTCAACAAATGTACGACTCGCACCATCAAGTAATATAATGTCAATCCGACGAAAAGAATAATGTGGGAAACTTCTAGACGGACAGAATATCCTCCCTCAAAAGCGATAGTAGCAATGGTGTCTCAAATCGTGTCGTGCGCCTGAATCAACTCGCCTCCGTATGAGCAACAAAGCAAATGAATGTCGTGGGGATCCAGAACAAGGTCACAAGAGCAAAGAAGAGAGCCAAGCAAAGGTGGGTGAGGGAGGCCAAGCCGAAACCTAAGGACCATGGTGAATGAGCTGGGGTGAATCGGAGGGTAGATAAGATAGGGATAGCCAATAGCCAAGCTCCAGAACCAAGTCCGCCATAGGAAAGAAAGCGTGCACGCAAAGTATCAGAAGGAAGCACCTTGAGAAGCAAGCGCACAACTTTCACTCATCAACGGATTTTGTTGTTTTTGGAAAGCTTTAAGTCTTAGCAAATTTATAGGACGGCGAAAAATTAGATCTATAGGGACACGCGTCGTCACTTGAAGCACAGTTCAGGTTTTTTGAATGGTACCCACAACGCAGCTGCGACGCAGATGGAACAAGCGCAGCTGCGGTTATTTTTTATATGGTCTGTACGGACAACGGCAACCTGCGACGCAATATGACAAACGCAACTACTGATATTTTGGACAAGACAACGCAGTTGCTACGGAACAAGACAAACGCATTTTGGAGACGTCAACGTCTTTAATGTGTCTATTCACATTCTGAACATACTCTTTGTTCTTGGTCTAGCTAGGAATTTATTTTCTTTCAAAGTCGCCACTTCTCATGACTTAAAAGCTGAATTTAATAATGATAGAGTAACGTTTTTTGATAGAAAAGACAATAGTACTGTAGGTTTTGCTGTAGCACGAGATTCTTTCTATGTCCTACAATCCTATAGTACGCCAAAAATATTTGCCTTAAGTGCTAGCGTCGAAAGTTTTCCACTTGGGCATTTAAAATATGGTCATTTAAATAGCGAAAGTTTGCGTACTTTGCCAAATCTTGTAACTGGACTAAATTCATTCTCTAACAAATCTTTGGATTTTTGTCACGGTTGCGTGCAAGGAAAAATGCCACGTCACCTCATTTCCTAGTAGCACTAACGTCATCACTGAACCACTTGCACTTGTACACACAAACGTCTATGGTCCCATGCGCACTCGTAGCTACAGTGGATCCTTTTATTTTGTCATTTTCATTGACCACTCCACTCGTTTTTCACACGTGTATCCAATCTGTTATAAATTTGACGCTTTTGCCCGATTTCAGGAATTTAAGGCGTTGGCATAAAATTTTCACAACAAACGAATCAAGGTCTTGCGCAGTGACAACGTTGGCGAATTTTTGTCCAACCAGTTTTCTGAATTTCTCATGCAACATGGAATCTCACATCATTTAACGGCGCCTCGGACGCCACAACAAAACGGCATTGGAGAAAGGTACAATCGAACATTACATGACATGTCACGCTCCATGCTGTACTTTGCAAATTTGCCTTATGAATTTTGGGCAGAGGTTGTCGTTTGCGCAAATTACTTACGCAATCTTTGTCCCACTAACGCTTTACCAAAATCTACTCCAATGGAAACATGGTCCTCTGTCAAACTAGATATATGCCACCTTAGAATCTTTGGTTGTGAAGGGTGGTATAAAGACCTCCTCCAATCAGACGGCAAATTGGGCGCTCACGCATTTCGTGGCATTTTCGTTGGGTACGCTCCAAATTCCAAAGCGTACCGCATCTAGAGTCCTTCTCACCATCGCGTCATCACCGCCAGAGAAGTAACTTTCAAGGAAACGACACTTCTCCAAACCTTGTCTCGTATGCCCTTCCCTTCCCCTCTTCCCCATTATCTGACTTTCCTTCCCTCGCCCTCTATGACCCTCTTCCCCTAAGCCCTCCCCTTCAATCACTTCAGCCATCTGAATTCACCTACCTTACACCTTCCCACCCCTCTCCTCTTAATCCTCCCATATTTTTTCCCTCGTCATTTACAAGTCCCCCTCCTCCTCCATCATCTCCTACCCCCCTTGTTTTCCCAGCTGCTCCCATCACTCCTGCCAACCACTCTGTTGCCTTTCCTCTTCACCCTGTCACAAATTCTGAAGATAATTCCTCCTCTCCCCCTCTTTCCCAAGATGATCCTCTTTTTGACAATCTTTCTCCCACAATTTTTTCCCACTCACCTTTTCCTAGGCTATTTTCTCCCCTTCAGCCTTCACTTCCCCAGCTTGAGCCTTCCTCCTTTCCTGACCCCTCTCTTTTACCTCGCCAAAACCTTGCACGCTCTAGAGTTCCCCCCTCTCGGCTTATTACTTCCATATGCCATGCCTCTCTAGCTTACACTTACTCGGCTGGGGCCTCTTCCTCTCTTATTTCAGCCCCTCTCTCTCCAAAGTTGCCCTAAAACGACATGATGCCTCCCTTTAAAAAATCGTCGCTGATGCTCAATTCAATGCCTTACTTTCCAACAAAACATGGAATCTTGTTCCCCTTCCCCCTAGAAGAAAGGCAATCAGTTCGAAAAGGATCTTTTGAGTAAAAAAAAAGCATATGGATTCGTAGACAAATATAAAGCTCGCTTGGTGGCGAAGGGCTTTTCCCAAATCGAAGGTATAGATTTCACTGAAACCTTTGCTCCTGTTGCCCGGTTGACATCTATCCGCACTTTACTTGCTTTAGTTGCTCAACATGATTTCCATGTTCATCAGATGAATGTTAAAAATGCCTTCTTAAATGGGATCTTGTGTGAGGACATTTACATGCATCAGCTTCAAGGCTATATTTCCCCTAGATCTGAACATCTGGTTTGCCATCTCATTAAAACAATATATGGATTAAAGCAATCCCCACGTGTATGGAACCATACCATAGATGCCATTGTGCGGAAATAAAGATTTTCCCGAATTGATGCCGATTTTAGCATTTACTCTTGTGGCCCTGGCACCTCTTTGATCATTGTTGCCATATTTGTCGACGATCTTCTTTTTGTTGGTCCTTCCCTCTTTGAAATCTCCACTGTCAAATCTCTCCTTCAGACCCATTTTGACAAGGTCGATCTAGAAGAGCTCACTTATTATTTGGGCATTCAAGTTTATCGTAATCGCTTTGCTCGCACCCTCTCTCTCTCTCAGGAGACCTTTATCTCTGATCTTTTAGAACACTTTGGCATGGTAGAGTGCTCCTCCCTTTCCACTCCTTTAGATGCCAATGCCCATCTCCTCCCTTCCACAGACTCGCTTCTCTCCCCCTCCCTCCATGCCAGTTACCGCTCAATGGTCGGGGCCCTTATGTACGCCATGCAGGCCACCCGCCCTGACATTGCTACAGCTGTCACTAAACTCAGTCAATTCATTCAACGTCTTTCTCTTGATCATCTTGTCGCAGCCAAACGTGTCTTTCGTTATCTACAGGGCACTAAAACTCTTTGTCTTACATATTCTTCCTCTGGCTCTAGTACTCTTACAGGTTTTGTTGATTTAGATTGGGCACAAGATGAGTTTTCCCGCCGTTCCACCACTGGCTCGTGCTTCTTTTTGGGCAATGGTCTTATCTCTTGGTCATGCAGAAAGCAACCTAACACTGCATGCTCGAGCACTGAGGCATAATATATGGCTGCTTGTCACGCCGCGAAGGAAGCAGTCTGGCTTCGAACTCTACTTTCCAATCTTGGATTTCCCCCTTCAGCCCCTACTCCTATCTTTTCCGATTCCCAAGGAGCTCTTGCTTTGATCCGCAATCTTGTTCACCACAAGCGGACGAAGCACATCGACATTCACTATCATTACTCTCGGGTGCGGGTCAAAGATGGTACTCTCCAGTTTCTTTATGTCAAATCCACCCACCAGGTGGCCGATTATCTCACCAAGGCTCTTCATCGCCCTCACTTTGAGCAACATCGCCTCTCCTTTGGGCTTCCTCTTCCTTCTCCTCCTAGCTAAATTCCCTTTGTTTTCATCTCAATCTACTTCATAGTTTTCGCTTGAGGGGGGGTGTTAAGGGACATGTAGCGTCAGTTTATTTTTGTCATGTCCGTACTTTTCTTATGTCGGTCAAGTCTTGTTGACCGTCTTATCTGGACGACTCACTTTTGGTCCTGTCCGTGCTTCCATACGTTTGTCCAGTCTTGTGTAACTTTTATTACATAGGTCGATCTAGTCTTACGTGCAAGTCCTTTGGCAGTCGATGCAGTCCTTTGGGCGACTGTCTAGTCTTCGTTTTTGTCCTATATACATTTATTAGAATCTAGACTATGATCCTTTTTGAGGGAAATGTTTCTCACGGCAGAAAACACAGTGAGCAATGTAAGGATTCGAAATATATTCTTCCAACTGTTGAGGGAAGCTGATCTTCATCTGTGGTTGATTTTTCTGCTTAGTATTTCGAGTGGAAGTTTCATCAGTCAGAGCTAGTTCTTTGATTGAGTGGAATATACTCAATAGTTTTCTTCTCCTTCTAATAAGCACACAACTTTCCCTCATCGACGGATTCGCCTTTATATTTTACAATCTTTTGAATATATGTAATTTTCTAGTGTTGTGTATCGGTAAGGATTTTCCGATAAGCGATATGGGCCATTTTTCGGGGCCCCGATAATCGATATATTGGTACAATATATCGCTATCGGTCTTATCGCCGATAGGTAGCCGATAATATCGGCTACTTATCGGCGATAATGCCGATAACGATAACTATCGGCGATAACTGTATGAACCGTACAGATAAATGTACGGCATGTACACTCGTATGTACGTCTTATTCCCCCGACAGTAGCCGGCATAATATATGTACGGCTTTAGTACGGCTCCAGTTAAAGCCATGTACCTTCCACAACCGACGCCGTGGCTTTGTCCCTTTCTTTTTTGAGATCCACTACAAACCTGCCACGTGTCAATCCGTCGACTTTTTTGGCCAAAGCCGCCAAAAAAGCCATTCTGAGATGTCGGCGCTCACGCTGACCGACAGCTCTTATTTTATCATTGAATGTCGTCCGTTCGATTCTAGCCGCGCGCATAATGTTATTCTGCATCGGTTGTACTTTGAGTCCGCCGTCTTTTTACTGTTTCATGATAATCAGTTTATCGGTACAATTCCGTACATTCCCGTCAAATTTATGTACAGTTAACCGCCCAAAAAGTACTACAAAGTGCAACGTATTTTTTCGTCAAATTCCGTACATTTCCCGTAAAAAGCCGTACATTTCACATAAATTTCCGTTCAGTTTACTGGACAGAAAGCATTCTGGACAGAAAGTACAGAAAGTACAAATATATCGGGACAGCTGACCGTTCGATAACGATAACTATCGGTATCGGTGTTATCGCGATAAGTTTTTTACCGATACACAACACTAAAATTTTCACTTTAATGCAACACATTTTTTTATCTTTTTGAGTGCTCATCTTACCCTACTAGGAAATCGAACATCCCTTTTTGTTCTATCTTCCATTACGCTCATCCCCAAGTTTCTAGCAACAAAACGAAGTCCTCGGAAGTTGGTTGAGCGATATGTTACATGAACGTTATAATGCATAACATGAACATCCAAAAACACAATTGAATGGACATATCCAAAAGCGAAAAACAAAGAAAATTATCCAACAACATGTAAGGGAACAAGCGGGAAACATCTCCATACAAGACATCTGTAGTGTATAGTCACAAATCCATCATTCAGGTTGGCTTTACACGCGTCCAGTCTATAATGCATGTTACCAGAAAAGAGCTACTATTTATAATTTGAATTATTTTAAATTATTGCAAACAACTTCCATGTAACTTTCTTGGACTATCTATTAAGGAAAATTCTAATTGGTCACATCTCATCCGACCATTGGGTGATTTGCGGAAGCACAGAAAAATCCCCTAGCGGGGTTTTTAATAGGTACGAACGGGTATATTTTTCTAATCGTCCGCTCATGCGGCGTTTCTAAGTTGTACGAGACGTCCGTTTGAACGATGCAAACTCATGCGGTTAACTCGGCTAACCGTACGCAAACTCCAAAAGGTAACATCAGGTGGCTGTACTTTATTCGGTGGGGCATCAATTGGACATCCTGTACTTTCAAAAACTGTTGTAAAGTACAAACGAATAGTACAGGTTCTGATGACGCGTCCAATCAGAGCTGGAAACTAAGCGTGTGAAAATTGAACACGCGACTGCCCGAACCGAAGCCAGAGCCTCGGCTGTGTTTCTTGCACTGCTCTGCCACGTCGCGCACCATTCCCTCGGGCCCACTGGAAAGCACTCCGATGTCATTCTCTAGAAGCTTCTCGGAAAGATCCTTGAATAATTCTGCAACGCGACAGAAGTCATAGAGGTTAGCGGCAACATCTTTTTTCTGCTTCTTCAGTAGATGGTGTAGAAGTGCTTATTAACATAATTCGACGAATTTTTATTTTTATCCTTCGCTCTATTCGCTGTCATCTTTATTCTCATTGTTTGTCTCAACTTGTCAGGTCCTGTTTCTTTCCTAGGTCATCTTCTTCGGGTAATGCTGATTGTAAATTGAAGAACAAAACACCGAATGCAGAAAAATATTTGATTACGTTTTATGCGAAGCGTATTCAAAAGAAGTTACAACAGCAAGTCGACACGACTAAGGAAATATTCTTCGGCAGTACACATTTTAGGAAGAAAGTAAAAAAAAAAGGGTAAGAAAATGTACCTTCAAAGTTAGGTCTACTGCCGTAAGTAATTTCCGGATTCTCCAAAGATGAAAGCTTGTCATCTCTGACTTTAGACATCTTCTCCGGAGTACTTTCTTTGGAATTCGGTAGTGCAGAAGGAGGATTTAAGTAGCGCACTCCGTACCAAATAGATATTACAATGAGACAAGGAATGAGAGTTCCGAGGATGAGTGCCAGGAACAGGAGCGAGCCACGTGCCCACGATTCCGGCACACTTTCGTATGCCCAACGCGTGAACACAAGCATCATGGAAAAGGCACCTCCAGAAACAAACAACAATATGATTGAAGAAAGCACCTCTTGTCCTGCTCCAACACAAAAAAACACACAACGGTATCTTTATTAGACCGCATATGTGATTGTCCAAATACAGTAAATGCATCAAAGCAAAGATTTCGGTGATTGGAAACGATGAGGACAGATGGACACTATGGTGCATTGTAGTTAATTGTAAGTCTCGTTACTGTAATGCTAATTTCATTAGGCTAACACATGATGTACTGTGAATGTTAGGATAAAAGTGCTCTAAAATAAGAGGCTAGCCAGCACTCATGTTGATCATTTACTCGAGCCTTTTTGACGGATTACCACGCATATACATTTTCATTGGGAGTTCAAGTATTCAAATAAATTTAGTGAGTAGCGCAATGAAGCTCACCGGCAGCAACTTGAGGCATGATTGGCCATGATGACTTCCAATCCACCGACATTTGCTTTTGTGGATCGGAATTGTAATCCATTCCTGCCACTACGGAGCTCTCTTGCGTCACATACAACTGCACTTTGAGGTTGACCTGAGAACCATACCGACTGCAGATGGCAGTTGCGCGAAGGTCTTGAAGTATTTGGAGAGCCGCTGACGATTTTACCACCCACACCATTGTCACACTTGACGGCAACCTGTGAAAGGGACAGAGTGAGCAATCAGAAACAGTTATGTTTGTAGGTTCATTTTTCTGATTATACATAGAAGGAGACACAGAGACGAATGAAATTTCGCAATCATAATCAAAAGCGTTAAAGGGCGAGGTAATCACTTCTTCTGTTGCCTTTCACAACGGTGGAGAAGATCCTCCAGCAATGAAAGAAACAGCGTAATTCCGCTCCCACCCGCGATGAGCACTAAAGCATCATATCTGGCCCAAAAAATAAGTTTCGTCAGAGGATGAAGGTAAAACATTCTTGCATCCATCCGTTCACAGGTCATTTCAAAACTTTTCAAGTGATACAGCAACATCTCAACGTTAAGGAAAAAAGCAAAAAAGGCTTTACTTGGCAAAAAAGTCCTGTGGCTGTCCATAAGGTCCCTCGACTCGCATCCAGACTGGCTGTTCCTTAGCAACAAATTCTTGAAGATTTGATGTCCACCATCCCACTGGCTTCACAATAAGCTTCAGACTTCGTCGGCCATCAAGAGGACTGCTGGCAATTGTGAAAGGGTGCCATTGTGCCACCGAAATCGCAGGTATGTTGATGTATACAGAATCAAGGGGACGGTACGTAAAATCTGCAAATCCTCCCTCTCTCTCTCTCTCCGAATAAGAAATGAAAAGTAAACAATAGGTCTAGAGTGAAGCAAGCAGCTCTCTCTCATTAAATGAGTAATCTACTTTGTAGATTGATGATGGAAACCTGTACAGATGCACGCAATTCCCTTTCTAGTTTGAATGGGCAAGGATTGTTCATGAGTACTGTATCGAGGACAACCAAGTCCTCTCCATAATTGAATAAGGCAATTACATTAACATAGGATAGCTTGATGATCGGGCATCATGGTGCCCCTTGGATTTTTGCTGTTATAATGAGGAGCGCGAATCTTACCGGGTGCAATGGGGATTATTAATTCCACAGAACCGTCTATGTGAATTGTTGCCCCTTCAGCTTGAACCAAATGTAAGGCCTGAGTGGAACGGAACAGTCTATCAATGCCGTAGAGGACCAAGGATGGGAACATGACGACGACAAAGAAGCCTCCAGCGTGCATGTAAAGAAATAACAGGTACAGCACATACAACTGCAAAAGACCAAATAAAGAACATGGGTGTGAGTTGATTGCAACCTTGTTTCAAAGGAGGATAGGTGCCAGAAGCAAAAGTATGATCGTATTTTGAAAAGAGTCAATTTGATGGGATTGTTGAAATGGGTGAAGATAGAATAGCTAAGCTTACCTGGTGAGTCCATATGAACGCCTCAAAGCTTTTGCGTCGAGCAGGACCCAGCGAAGTGAGCCACATTGCAATACCCACAATCATGTCAATCTCTCCCGCAAGGTAATTAATCCCCAATGGTTGCCATTTCCAAATCTGAAAAATAAAAATTAGACACGTTACTAACAATGCAAGGTGACGTTTGCTTGATGTTTTTATCAAGCAAACATAAATTCCGTGTACCGAAGGAAAGGACTGGAGCTTTCGAAGCAAATAGCAACAATACTAATGACAAATTCACTTACAATATCCACATTTGACATAAAATCAAACCGACCATGGCTATACCTCTTGATTTCATTTGCAAACATTAAAATAATCCAAACAACTTTCACCTCCTCTGAGTTGTATCAAGCAACAAATTATAACCTCTTGCAAAATCAAAAGCCATCGATAATTTGAAACCCCGACATCCATATTAGTTCTCGAATTGATGTTACATACCTGTTTCCATAAGACACCTTCTTGTACCCAAAGAATCCAGTAACCAACAGAGTGGAGTAGTGCCAGCCATAGCATCCCATGGGCGATCCATCGATGGTATTTCGAGGCCTGCTCGAAGGAAATTCCAGTAGCTCTCATTAAAGGAGAGCTACGGCTTACTGGGAAAAAAAGTGGAAACAGGAGCATTGTGGAAAGCCAACCAAACCGATTGGCAATTAAATCGAACTTGATTTGCCACCTGCACAACACCTCTTTTCACAACTGTCAGAACCGGAAGGCAGTACAGAACATGTGTAAATAAACACGGCTACTTTTATTCCATTTATGCAAAGTACCAAAACGTCGAAAACGAATTAGCATTTCATCAACATCCATGAACGATAGAGGTCTGATGTTATATTTAGTACGAAGACATTTTAATACTAAAATTTGCTTGTTAAATGAATTGTCTAGGAGACAAATACTCACACGTGGTCGGCATTGACAGCTCCAGAGAGCCAAGTGATTCCGTCATCTATTTTCCTCCAGTTCTTCCATGTGGAGCGGATAAAATACCAAACAATGAGAGCCACGGTGAGGAAAACCCATAGAAGCTCTCCGACATTCATCGTTCCGAACCGTCGGTTTACGTAAACCAGCTGCCGAGCCACTCTGGCGGGAGTTTTGCCGAGAGGAAGAGACCTGAGAGAGATAAAGGTAGACAGTTCTCAAACGATCCGAAAGCTCCCATCACTGAGAAAAGTTAGAAATTTTAGTCCAAAGGAGGACAAATAAACTATTAACAATAACTGAAACTGTGACTGAAGTTCATGTGCCTTTCAGAGCGGGAGACGAAGAGGGAGACGGAGAGGGAGAGAGAGCATAGAGAGAGAGAGAGCACAGAGAAAGAGAGATAGAGAGAGACCAAAAAGATATATGGAGAGGGAGAGGGAGAGAGAGAGAGAGAGAGCACACAGAGAGAGAGATGGCAAAAAGATACAACAGAGACGATGGGGGTAGAGAGAAGGAAAAAAAACCTGTTCGGAAGTTTCGACCGATCCACCTTCAGGTACAAATGGGCCAAGAAGGCTACCCCCACCATCGGCAGCACATAAACCAGCCAGTACGAGTCTGCCACGTGGCAGCCACAGGTCAAATTCAGATACTATTTCAGACAAATGCGAGGCAAAGTGTTAAAGAAGAGTTTGAAGAGCATCACGAAGCAAAAATTAAAAAGAACAACAGAAAGGCCTGATATTCCCGTTTAATGCCCCCAAAATATATATCTGATTTCCACATTATATATTACCATATCTTCCCAGGTATTCCGTCTTTTCAATGGGCATTGTGACGTAGTGCTTGAACCAGTGGAGAGGAGTGAACCACCAAATCAGAAACCACCATAGAAATCCAGACCATAATGCTGCCAAAAGTCCGTATAGTGACCTGCAATAAACCGACACTCAGCTCGTCAGCGACAAACCAATCGCTCTCCTTGTACTTTAAGACATTGCATTAGAAATACTCGGAGGAGAATGTTTCGGGGAATTTTGTTTTTGGAGGAGAGTGCTTTGAAGGAAAGAATTTTAGCAGAGAATGTTTCGGTGGGGAATGTCTGTAGGAGAATGTTTAAGTGGTTTTAGCGAGGAGAATATAATCGTTTAGTGAACATTAGCGTTAATTTTGTGCGACCCAATGTTGAGCAAGACACGAGACCTTACCACATTGTCAGGAGGGATGACGCCATCGCTACCACCTCGGCGAGATTTTGGGTAAGTATCAAAGTCGGGAGAATTGAGAGAGATGGAATGACGATCGGCGAGTGATCCACAAAAGTAGTCGAGTGAAAGTGTCCCGCGAAAGTCCAGTACAGCAGGTACTCGTACGGACAAAGAAGCGACGCCGACACAAAGGTACGACATTCCAGAAGTACAATTCATATGCGGACGTGTGTGTAGTATAGTGATAAAGTCATAGGTTGGCGGGAAAAAGTACGGATTCTGATCGAACGGCAAATAGGGACCTGAGTTCGAATGAATCGGAGTGATCACAAGCGTACGAGAGTGGAAGTGTTCTGCGAGAAGGTTAGTACAAGAGCTAGCCGTACGGACAAAGAAGGGATGCCGACATAAGGTACTACATTCCGAAAGTACACTGGAAATGTGCACGTGTGTGTAAATACTTGGATGGGTGCGACGATGTGAACGGACGGCTGAAATGTCTTCTTTACCAGAATGACTCGTGGTGATCTGAAGTACGAGAGTGAAAGTGTCCTGCGGGTTGTTTTGTACTGCAGCTGCCGATAGGACAATGAAGACATGCCGACAAAAGGTACAATAATGCAAGAAGTACAATGCACACGGGCGGGTGTGTCTGCTAGCCGCTTAGCGCAGATGGCGCGGTGACGTATGGAGTTTTGATTGGACGGCTAATAGATCTTCCGTATTGTTTAAACATCGTTTGACATTAATATCTATGTTTTGAGTTTTGACATAAATTTCGTACACCGGATGATTATAATTCTACGGCTAAGATATTTGTGCTAGATCTCCGTTTTATCCCGAAAAACGTATTCACAATCTAGAAAACCAGCCAATTAATTTACACTTTCAATTTTGAGTCTATTGATGTGCTTTTTCTAGTGTTGTGTATCGGTAAAAAACTTATCGCGATAACACCGATACCGATAGTTATCGGTTATCGAACGATCAGATGTCCGATATATCGGTCTGAGACCAACAAATTCCATATCGGCGATAACTTAAAAAAATATAGTATGTATACAATAGCACTTTACAACATATTGTATTATATTATTGACTTTGCATAATAAAGTACCTTCCATTGCACCCGTACATTTTTCGTACAATTATATATAGTGTCCGTATATGTCCGTACTTTTTATGGGTTATATAAATGATTTTTAGGGTTTTAGAGTACATTTCCTTAAATTCTGTATATTCAGTATAACTGCCGCACACTTTTCATACATATACGTACAATGGCCGTATTTTCCGTACTTGTTAGGGATATTAATTTTAGGGTTTGGAGGATACATTGCCGTACATTTTCGTATATTTCAGTACAGTTGCGCTACATTTTTCGTATATTTACGAGCAATGTTTGTACATATCCGTACTACTTAGGGTTATTATAAGGGGGAATTTAGGGTTTATAGGGTACATTGCCGTACATTCCTATATATTTCAGTATGGTTGACAAATATTTGCCGTGTTATTAGGTTTGTAGGGTACACTTTCCGAAAAATTTCGTACATTTATGTTAATTGTTCATAATTTTAAAGATTCTTTAACGATTTTCTAGTATTTCGCTTTTCGTACATTTTTGAACCTGTTTGTATAGAGAAATCTATACCAATTTTACGAAAAGTATGAAATCGACGAATATTACGTAATTTTCACAGAAAAGTCCAAATCTGTAGGAGTTGGACGTCTATGGGCATAACTAACAGTCAAAAGGACATTGAGGAAGGGTATGGGAACGTGGTACCCAAGTAAACCCAATTAAATAATAAATAATCAAGGAAAAATCGTGATTTTTTACCAAAATCGGAGGGAAGGGATTTGCAGCATGTCCGAGAAATATGACGTACAGTTGAGTGTACTGGTCGTACATTTATATGTACGGCCAGTACATATATCATTGATAGTTATCGATATCGGTGTTATCGTCGATAAATACCAATAAATATTGGTTACTTATCGGCGATAACACCGATAGCGATATATTTTACCAATATATCGATTATCGGGTACCCGGAAAAAAGTCTATATCGGTTATCGGTAAATCCTTACCGATACACAACACTAGCTTATTCATTGTAATGCATTATAAGTTTGACGATCACACAAATTGTACTTTACCTTTCTCCACTTTTATTCGTGCGGTTGTAATACTGCACCATCTATCATTATTAGAGTAAAGGAATAAATAGCGTAAAAAAAAAATAGTGTTAATAACACTAATAGGGAATTTTTTTTTTTTTGAAAAAACAAATATTTATACTAATTTATCCCTAACTGTAATTTGGGTTGTCCTACATAATAAATACCCGCCCTTTCGATGATATGTGTACCCGTACAGAATTTGACAATTCGTACGCCATCGCGGTGTTCACAAGTTCGACAGACAAACATATGAGAACGTGATTTTTCGACGAGTTTGCGTCTCTTTCTTCCAGTGCACATTAACATGTGTGTGCAATAATGTTAAGTGTCTTTTTATGCCTTTGTAATTCAAAAAGTACCATTTCGTACGAAGATACCTTGTCCGTACGCCACACTATTTCCATCGCAGTGTACTTCCATTATTAACGCTAATTGAAAAAAAACCCAAATTAGAACAATGGAAAAAATATAATTATGGATTGTATTTCAGGTTTTTTTTTTGAAAAATGGGCACCAAATTAGCGTTATTTACTCTTATAGCGATTGTCAGTGTAAAGTACACCGCGAATCGTAATTAGAGTAATGAAAAAATTAGAGTAAAAACACCAAAAAAGACAATTAGAGTAATGAACTCTAATTTATGTGATAAAACTTTTTCACAGGGGAAGTTAACTCTAATTTATTTAAATGCTCTATATTGGGTTATGTTGGCAATAATTATATGCGCTGAAATTATGAACACTAAATTACGTAGACGTACAAAATCTGTCAGTCCATATAGTTTTGACGTCATTATGACGTTAGTACTATTTGTCGGGCTAAATGTCGTTAATGTTCACACTGACGACGATGTTGTCAAAGGACGAGAGTTATGCGAACGACTTTTTATGATGAGAAAGATTCTAACCGTAGAGAGAGAGTATGGGGATGGGAGGGTAGTCACTAGTGTTAGGTATCAGGTTAATTCATATTGCGATAATTTCGATATTCGATATATCGAATATCGATCGAGCAGATTCCTCGATATATCGTACCGGGACCAACATAAATTATCGCGATATATATCGCAAAAAATGGGTGTCCGTACAGTCATTGTACGGAAAATTGTACGAGAAATCGTACGGATATTTGCCCCCCCCCCCCCCCCCCCCCCCCCCTGAGCGGGGGGGGGGGGGGGGGGGGGTGGGGGGGTAGGTTTTGTAAAAAAATTGTAAAATTTTCATTTTCGATATATTGTCGATACAATTTGTCGCCGATATATCGGTGATATATCGCGATAATTTGAAATTCGATAGATCGAAGCGATATATATTGAATATCGGTTACATGAAATTTGATATATATCGAATATCGGCAATGGGTACTCGATACCCAACACTATTGAATGGTATTATCTGGGTTCAGTTTTTGTTTAAACACCCATTTACAACCAATCAATTTTTATGTCTGTAGGACAATCCGCTAGTTCCCAAGTATTTGCTTCTATGACGGAGGCCATCTCATCATTTATGGCTTTAATTTATCTGTCTTTCTCCGGACTGTTCACTGTCTCCGAGTATGACTAAGGCTCATCTGGGTGAGATAGCTTAGTTACATTGTGAGTGGCCTGTTTCTCTTATATTCTTTTGGTGCTCCTTTTCCCTCCTTGAAACGTCAAAGCTGGGATGGAGGGAAGTCTTCGATTTCTCGTTACTGCCTCATTTACTCCCTTATCCATCGAAGATGGTTCCGGTTCCTCCTCTTCTGTCTCCTCGAAATCCATAGGAATATGTGAGGTTTTCGCTTGATCTCCTGCATCTTGGATATCCCCTCAATCTGCAATCACTGTTTCACTTATGTCCTTTCAAGAACAACCTTGTTCTCCCCACTTTCGGACTCAAATTTGATTCTTATCTTTTTGGTGTATTTAAAGGGGTCAAATGACTTTCCTTCATCCATGACAACTAGGTGTTTGATTAGAATGATATCTTTCTTTGCTAAGTCATAGATTCTTTATCCTTTAACATCCTCATCATATCCTACAAAGTATCCAGGTTTTCGCTTAGCATCTAGTTTCCTGTTTTTCCTATCTGTGTCAAGATTGTAAACTTGGCTACCGAATACTTTAAGGTGAGAGACATCTGGTTCCTTCTAACCCATCTCTCCTAAGGTGTCATTCTTTTTACGGTTGAGGTTAGGAATCTATTCTTATTGTAGTTGGCAGAGTTCATGGCTTCTACCCCATATCTCTTTCCTATTTTCTTGTCGGCCAACATACTGTATACAGTATCTCTTAGTGTTCGGTTCAACCTCTCAGCTATCCCATTTTGTTCTGGGTTATATGATAAAGTTTTCTGGAGCTGAACTCCCTCATCTCTCAAGTATTCCTCAAACTAGTTAGTGGTATATTCTCCCCCATTATCACTTCTTATTCTCTTAATGGGGGTTCCATGCAACTTCCCACTCTAAGCTTTATATTCTTTAAAGTAAGTTGGTGTTTCAGACTTTGTTTTAGTGAAGTACACTCTAGAGTATCCAGACCATTCATCGGTTATTGTCATCATAAACCTCTTCCCTCCGACCGAAGGTACTTTTGCTAGTCCTCAGGTATCAATGTGAATCGTAATTAGAGTAATGAAAAAATTAGAGTACAAAAACTAAAAAGAAGAATTAGAGTAATTAACGTTAATTTATTTGATAGAGCTTTTTCAACTATGAAGTTTACTCCAATTTATTTAAGTACTCTAATTTGGCACGCTAATATTCTTTACTATAAATAAGGTATTTGTACAAAATTTGGCAAAACGTACAGTTTATCTTCACAATGACGTTTTCACTACACGTTTATTTTATATGCAGTTACATGATAACATTATGTATTAAATCATTTTTATTACTTTTTTACTTAATAAATTACAATTTTGCACGGTTGGAGGTTGTCCGTACTCCACACTATATAAAACAAACCTACATTAGAATTAAAAACGCTAATTAAACTTTACCTTAAATAGAATAATGAAAAAAATAGAATCATTTACTCTATTTCATGTGATAGAGTCGAAATTTCGAGCAACCAAATTAGAGAAATTTACTCTAATTTTGATTCGCGGTGTAGTTTCTCACCCTTATTTGTGGCGGCTTTGGGAAAAGAGAGTTTGTGAGCCTTACCTTGAGCACAGCCACTACAATCATCCATCATTTCATTATCCCCAAACTGAATGCCTTGTACTACACCAAGCTTTTTCATTTCCCCCAGCCTATCAAAATGCACATGCCCCAACCGATTATGCCGAATCATCAACTTTGGAACATTAACATAGTAAGCATTCTTATTTTCATTACTCAGGTTAAGCCTAAACATTCTTTGTGTACCCTTATCTGCCGTGAATTAGACTTCATCCCCATACTTAGCTGTAATGACTCCCTTTCTAGTGAAGGTATCAAACTCTTTGTTATCAAACACAGACGTAGAGACAAGATTTTTGCTTAGCTGAGAAATGTAGAGTACATCTGCGAAAGTGAGTATAGTAGTCTTTCCCTCCACTAAGACTTTCAGATCTACGGACCCCACTAGATGTGTCGTAACCACTCTCCCATCCCCATACTCTTTCTCTACAGTAGGGATCTTTTTTAGTTTAGTTAAGAGGTGCTTATCATGACACCTATATTTGGATACACTTGAGTCCATGATCCATCCTTCCTGTGGATCTTCCTGAATTGCTCCGAGAGTACACTTCTGTTTTTGAGGGATCTCTTTCTCCTCTTGACTCTTGTTTGGAAGTAGCTCCCCATCCTTGTTTTCAGAGGACTCGTCCTTGGTCTCTCCTTTCACTTTTGTGACCACAAGTGCCTTCTTCTTCCCTCCGAAAGAACCTCCTCCACGGTTCTCTTGGAGCCTCAACTTTGACAGCTTGACGCAATCTGCTATAAAGTGTCTCGACTTTTTGCAAAAGTGACAAAAACCCTTTGGGGGCCTCGGTCCTCCAGGTTGATTTCTCTCTCCTTTGTACGATTTCTTTGGATCCTTCCCCCATCGGTTTCCTCTTGTTTATAGAGCTTGGATGCTCTTTCCCCCTCTCTTTATCATAATTGTGTTCTCTTGCACAAGTATCATCCGCACCACTGTATTCCACTTCCATGAACCGTCAGTCATTTCTTGTACTCGGTAGAGTACGTTTTCATGCTTGTCAGGTAACTTTATGAGGAGAGTGTTGACTTTTATCTTCATTGTATGTGTCCAACCGGCACTCTCTTTCTACCTATACAAACAAGAGAGATCATAACAATAGTCTAACATATTTCATTCTTTGTATGTATAATTCCCTTATTTTTTTTCGGCCAGCTGGAGCTCCTGAACAGTACAACCTATAAAGATAGGACCCTCTCTCCCATAGAGCTTCTGTACAAAATGTCAACTTTGACCCTCCATAACTTACTGCTCTAGGGAGCAAATTTAGAGATTCTTTTTGCTATCGACTCAAGGAAGTCTTCCCTTTACAAGGGTGAAGGAGATCAGAGTTTGTGCCTGCCAGGGTGGCAGTTGTTCTTGCTGAAACACAAAGGGGTCAAGGTATCCTAGAGGCTTCGGTGAGCTGCTAACTTTGAGGACTTATGGATGTCTCAGAGTTTAAAGTTATGGGCCCACCCTCTAGGAAACCCATCTTTAATGGAACTGGCTTCATATACAGGGAAAGTATGATGATAGGAGCTCTATGCGAGAAAAGGTTTTGGGGAATAGTGAGTGGATGACTGGGGCGTCCATCAAGTCTTGGAGTACCTCCAGGGTTCGTACGAAGCAGATTCACAAGGAAAGCAGATCCATCTTCAACGGAGGAGACAAAGGAATGAGAGGTGGTGGACAAAGCAACGGAGAAGGAGACGACCTCACCAATAGAAACCTCTCATTAGGTTTTTTAGGGTTTTTTAGGGTTAACGGGGATGGGAGGATAGTCACTACTACTTTTGTAAAATCGGTAGATTTGAAAGTGTTAGTAGAAAGAAAGACATCTATAGTAACATTCTCCAATGTATTGTTTTTTCCGCAGCTGAACAAAAACCTCATCTCTACATCTGTATTAGATGATAAGGGTTTTTTCACCAGCACTTGGGAAGGAGTCTTTACTGCTAATTTTCATGAAGAGGTATATGTCATTACTGAGAAAGGTAGCCAAGGGATATTTAGGCTGATTTTTAGTAATGAAACAAAAAAACTTTATTATGTTGGTGTTTATGATATTATGATGTGGCATAAAAGGCTTGGGCATGTAAATCTAGATAAGTTAAAAGAGAAAAAAAAGATGGGAGTGGTGGAAAGAATTCAGTTCAGTGAGCGTGATAATATAAGAGATTGTAGTGGATGTGCCCAAGGAAAAGCACATAGATTACCATTTCCCAAAACAACCACTTATAAGGGAGAAAAAATTCTAGATTTACAACACACAGATATTTGGGGAACGGCTAAAGTGCCCTCATCGTGGGGAAAGAGATTTATGATAACTATCACTGATGATTGGTCTCGGTATTCGAAGGTATATTTTTTGAAAAACACGTCAGGGCTCAAGATTGTTTTCGACAATATAAAGCATGGAGCGAAAATCTCAATGAAACTCCAATCAAGAGAGTAAGGAGTGACAATGGTGGAGAGTATACTTCTAACCAGTTTGAGGATTTTCTGAGGGTAGATGGAGTCCAACATTAAAAGACAGTTCTAAAAAACCTAGAACAGAATGGGGTAGCTGAAAGATTAAATAGGACACTAAGCGTATGTTGTCGGACAAGAAGATAGGAAAAAGATTTTGGGCCTAAGCAATGAACTGTGCTAATTACCTCAAAAATAGAGTTCTTACTTCAGCTATAAAAAATCAAATACCTTAGGAGAGATGGACAGGCCAGAAACCAGATATATCTCACTTAAAGGTTTTCGGCAGTGAAGTATTTAGTCTAGATACAGATCGGTCTAATTGGAAGCTAGATACTAAAGGAAAATCGGGATACTTATTAGGATATGATGAGGATGTTAAAGGATATAGAGTTTATGATCTAAAAAAGAAAGATATAATGTTAGTAAAGCATCTAGTAGTAATGGATGAAAGAAAGTCCGTGGATCGCTTCAAGTATACAAAGTTAGTAAAAATCAGATTTGAGTCAGAAAATTCCGATGACTTTGAACTTCCTAACTATCGAGGTTTGAGAGAAGATGACATTCTTGCAGGTAGAAATCAGACCGATAAGGACTCGGCAGCGAAAACTCCAGTGATAACTCTACCCGAAGCGGAAGACGTTATGGAAATTGATCCGAAATCAAGGATACGGGAGAAGCCGAGATTGTTCGAAAAAACCCACTAGAACCATCTTTTTCGCCCATAGATTTTGAGGGGGGGAGGGGGAGTAGTAAAAGTGAGACTTAAGACCTTCCTAAGTCCTCAGAGTGGACAGCTTCGAAGAAGCCTTTAGGATAACCCTGACCCCTTAGTGTTTCAGCAAAAACAACTGCCACCTTGGCAGACAAAAATTATAACCAACTTCACCTCGTGAAGGCAAGACTCCCTTGAGTTGAGAGCAAAAAAAATCTTTGAATTTGCTCCCCTGAGCAGTAATTTATGGAGGGTCAAAGTTTACCTTTTGTAAATAAGCTCTTTGGGAGAGAGGGTCCTATCTCCTAATTCTTCTAAGTCCCATCTCTCTTAAAGACTCTATCTACTGATGTAGGGAGCCAATCAAATTACTCGTCCGTACACAAAAGTACAGCTGCCGATGTACTTTCTTTACGAACATTATACGACATGGCCTAAATGTCGACACGTGGTATATCCAGATTCGCTCCCTTAATCCTCGGAGATGCTGTGATCCAATGTCATTCCGCCACGTGTCATCCGATGTGGCAATGACCAAAAATCGCCAAAATCCTCTTCCGCGATCTCGACGTTTAATTCCGGCTGTCCGATTCAATTCACATTTCATCGTAGCCGTAATAAATACATACGCGGTATTCGTTTCGCTAAAGAAATAAATGCGCGGTATTTGTTTCTTATCCGAACTGTAATCTGTACTTTTTCATTATTGGATCTATGTCTCCCGTAAACAGTTTCCGCTAAATGAATAATCCGACGTGTTAATGTTCAATTAAATATCAAACCCTATAGTACGTAACACTAGGTCTAGACTTAACGGATAAGGCTACCGGCTCTCGGCAGCTTACTAGTCGGCAAGTACAAGAATGAAATCCTAGAGGCAACACATATCTTTTTTAGTAAATAAACCCCTAATGGTAAATAAATTAATAATTATATCGCATAAACCTCTGGATAGCCTACTTAGCCATGGCTTTAGCTTCCTCTCCAATTTCTCAGTGACTGCAACAAGTTTGAGAGTTGGAGAGAGAAGTTAGAGGGAGACTGCCTTGGCTTCTTTCTATATTTATATTTAGACCTAGAAAATACTTAAAAAAAAAACCATTAATTACTACACTCCCTTTATTTTCTAGTTAATCTTTAATTTCAGACCACACTTTTCCCTGCAGAAAATTAGCTTAGGGGAAGGCATAGGTTTGGTCATCATATCTGCTACCATCTCATTATCTGGTCGATACTCTAAACTGATTATTTTGTTTTCTACTTTCTCTTTTACATATCTGAGTCAAATGTCCATGTATTTGGCTTTAAAATTATGTTAAGGATTGGCAAAAATAGCGATTGCTGCTTGATTATCACAAAAACATTTATGCACACCACTGTTAAGGTGACCAAGCTCACCAAGCAAAGATTTGACCCACATCAATTCTTTTACATTAGAGCAAGAGGCCATATACAGAGCCTCCTATGGTGGAGTGAGCAATAACTTTTTGTTGTTTGCTACTCCAACAGCAAGCCCCATCACCCACATATAATACATATCTAAAAGTGCATCTCCTCATCAGAGCATCACCATAACTAGCATCACTCCAAGTAGTGATGTCAGTATCCTCCCCACCCAAATGCAATTATAGATCTCTAGTTCCTATCAAATATCTAAGGACTCTTTTAGCTGCCTCCCATTCCCTCTTAGTGGGAGCATTTAGACTTCTACTCAGCAATCCTACAGCTGCAGCTAAATCTGGCCAAGTACAATTCATAAAATAGATTAGACTTCCCACTACTTGCCTGTAAGGAATAGTCTGTATGAACTTTTGTTCTTCATGAGATAATTCCTCGTCTAAGACTATGACTCCTTCTTCTTCAGTCCCCTCACTTCCCTTCTTCAACTTGATTAGAGTTCTACAACTATTAGCTTTATCCATCAGAAATTATTCAAGCATATTCCCTATTGCTTGCTTTTGAGTCAATCTTATAATCTTTTTTTTTCGGTCACTTTCTACTTGAATTCCCAAAATATATTTTGCTTCCCTTATATCGTTCATTTCAAATCTCCCCTTAAGATCGGTTTTCAGTTTATTAATTTTATCCATTAACTTACTTAAAAGAAGCAAACCATCAACATAAATTGCAATAAATATAAAACCTTCCTCATCTTCGAAAACATAGATTGAGTGATCTGAGCTGATTCGGATATATCCCAGACCGGTAAGAAACTCATCAAGCTTATTATTCCACTGTCTATGCGCCTGTTTGAAACCATAAAGAGATTTAATCAACCGACATACCTAACTCTCCTCTCCTTCCTCCACAAACCCTTTCGGTTGTCGCATGAAGATCTCATCTTCCAATTCTCCATGCAAAAAGGCTGTGTTGATATCCATCTGGTGCACTTCTATGTCTTCCGCTGTTGCCAGACTGAGAAGTATGCGGACGGAGGGAAATTTGACAATCGGGGAAAATGTTTCCTCGTAGTCAATTCCCTCATTTTGCGTAAATCCCTTTGCCACTAATCTGGCCTTGTAGCGCTTGATTGTGTTATTTAGGTTCAGTTTTAATTTGAAAACCCACTTACAACCGATTGGTTTTCGGTTAGGTGGACAATCCACCAGCTCCTAAGTATCGGCTGCCATAATTGGGGCCATCTCCTCATTGATGGCTATCTTCCACCGATTTCTTTCTGGACAAGTCATCGCCTCTCCATAAGTTTGAGGTTCATCTTGATGAGATAGTTTTGTTACCTTGTTATTAACCTGTTTTTCTTGCAATCTTTTGCTACTCCTCCTCCCCCCCTCAAAATCAGAGGCTGGAATAGATGGTCCTCGTGGATTCTTTTGAACAATCTTGACTTCTCCACTATCCCTTGATTTCGAATCAATTTCCACCACGTCTTCCGCTTCGGGTAAAGTTGTCAATGGAGTTTCCAGAGCCGAGTCCTTTTCGGTCTGATTTGTACCTGCAAGAATGTCATCTTCTCTAAAACCTGGATAGTTAGGAAGCTCAAAGTCATCGGAATTGTTTGACTCAAATCTGATTTTTACTGACTTTGTATATTTGAAGGGATCCACAAACTTTCCTTCATCCATAACTTCTAGATGCTTTACTAAGATTATATCTTCCCTTTTTAGATCATAAACTCTATATTCTTTAACATTCTCATCATATCCTAATAAGTATCCCGGTTTTCCTTTACGATGTAGCTTCCAATTAGACCGATCTGTATCTAGACTGAATACTTGATTGGCAAAAACCTTTAAGTGAGATATGTGTGGTTTCCGGCTTGTCTATCTTTCATAAGGTGTTTGATCTTTGATAGCTGAAGTAAGAACTCTATTTTTGAGGTAATAAGCACAGTTCATTGCTTCTACCCAAAACCTTTTTCCTATCTTCTTATTTGACAACATACTTCTAGCACTATCACTTAGTGTTCTATTTAACCTTTTAGCTACCCCATCCTGTTCCGGGTTTTCTGGAACTGTCTTTTGGTGTTGGACCCCATCTTCCCTTAAAAAATCCTCAAATTGGTTAAAAGTATACTCTCCACCACTGTCACTCCTTATTCTCTTGATTGGAGTTTCATGGAGTTTTTCGCTCCATGCTTTATATTGTCTAAAAGAATCTTGAGCTTCGGACTTGCTTTTCAAAAAATACACCCGGGAATACCGAGACCAATCATTAGTGATAGTCATCATAAATCTCTTCCCTCCGGGTGAGGGCACTTCAGCTGGTCCCCAAATATTTGTGTCTAGTAGATCTAGCATTTTTTCTCTCTAATAGGTGGTTGTTTTAGGAAAGGGTAATATGTGTGCTTTACCTTGAGCACATCCACTACAATCACTTATATTATCACTCTTGCAAAACTTAATCCCTTCTACCACTCCCATCTTTTTCATCTCTCTTAACTTATCTAGATTCACATGCCCAAGCCTCTTATGCCCTATCATAATATCATAAACACCAGCACAATAAAGTTTCTTCGTTTGATTACTTAAAATCAGCCTAAACATTCCATGGCTACCTTTCTCAGCAATGAAATAGACATCCTCCTCAAAACTAGCAGTAAAGACTCTTTCCCTAGTGCTAGTAAAAAAATCCCTTATCATCTAATACAGATGTAGAGATGAGGTTTTTGTTCAGCTCCGGGATAAAAAATACATCGGAGAATGTTATTATGAATGTCTTTCCTTCTACTAACACTTTCCGATCTACCGATCCTACAAGAGTAGTGGTGACTATCCTCCCATCCCCGTACTCTATCTCTACGGTGGGATTCTTTCTTATCTTAGTGAATAGGTGCCTATCGTTACACATAAGCATGGAGGCACCTGAATCTATAATCCAGCCCGCTTTACCTTTCAATCCATCGTAAGCACATTTCTGCATTCGTGGAATTTCGACCTTGTTTTTCGCCTCCAACTTCTCATCCAAAAGGAGCTCATCGTCCTCGTCCTCGGATTCCGCTTCATGTACATGTGTTACAAGGGCCTTTTTCTTTCCTCTTGGGGTATTATCGGTCTACCCCTCCTTTAACCAAAGCTTGGTTAGCTTAGTGCACTCTGCCATATAGTGCCCCGGTTTCTTACAAAAATGACATAAACTTTTGGGAGCCCTTGATCTGAACTCGTTGGCCTGATTTTTCTTCTTCTTCCCCCATACTTTCTGACCGGTTTTCGAGAATCCTTGTTCCTCTAATCGGTCAAAGTTGCCAAGGCTTGGCCACTCTTTCCTCCCCTTCGAATCTCAATCGTAATCTCCCGAACGAGAATCATCCCTACCACTGAATTCTATATCTACTTTGAGTCCGGCAAGTCCTGCATACGGTTAACTATGTTCTTGAACTCATGGGGTAACTCCATCAGTAAACAGTTAACATTTTTTTATTCAAAAAAATCTTTTCCCCCACTCTCTAGCTCCATAAAGAGTGTAGCAAGCTTATTGCAAAAATCCAACATTTTCCCCATTTTGTATACATATTTTTTAACTTTCTGATCAGCCAACTGTTGTTGCTGAATCGTACTACTTCGGTACATCTCTATGAGAGCCATCCACAGATCGGATGCCTTTTCTACCTGCAAATAAAGACATGCAAGTCTTTGAGTAAGATGGCGTAGGATGAAGTGCTTTGCCGCCATATTGTTGAAATCGTTGGTTTGAGTATCATTCTCCTCGTTCCTCGAAATAGGTGACATGAATGCTGAACCAATTGTTATTAGTGTGGTCGTCTCTTTCTCCGCTCTTTTGTCACCACCTCTCATTTTTTTTTCTCCTCCGTTGAAGATGAACCTGCTTTCTTTGTTAATCTGCTTCATTCAAACCCTGGAGGAATTCCAAGACTTAATGGACGCCCCACTTGTCCACTCATTATTCCCCAAAACCTTTTCTCGCATAGAGCTCCTATAATCATACTTTCCGAGTATATGAAGCCAGTTCCATTAAAGATGGGTTCCTTAGAGGGTGGGCCCATAACTTGAAACTCTGAGACATCTATAAGTCCTCAGAGTTAGCAGCTCACCGAAGCCTCTAGGATAACCTTGACCCCTTTGTGTTTCAGCAAGAACAATTGCCACTCTGGCAGACAAAAACTCTGACCAACTTCACCTCGTGAAGAGAAGACTCCCCTGAGTCGATAACAAAAAGAATTCTGAATTTGCTCCATTGAGCAATAAGTTATAGAGGGTCAAAGTTGACTTTTTGTATAGAAGCTCTTTGGGAGAGAGGGTCCTATCTCCAACTTTTCTAAGTCCTATCTCTCTCACAGACTCTATCCACTGATATACGGAGCCAATCAGATTACTCCTCCGTATATAAAAGTACAGCTGCCGGTGTATTTTCTGTACGAACATTGTATGACATGGCCTAAATGTCGACACGTTGTATATGCGGATTCGCTCCCTTAATACTTGGAGATGTTGTGATTTAATGTCATTTCGCCACATGTAATCCGATGTGGCGATGACCAAAAACTGCCGAAATCCTCTTCCGCGATCTCGGCGTTTAATTCCGACCGTCTGATTAAATTCACATTTAATCTTAGCCGTAATAAATACATACGCGGTATAGATTTCGAAAAAGAAATAAATGGGCGGTATTCGTTTCTTATCTGTACTGTTATCTTTACTTTTACCTTAATGGATTTATGTCTTCGTAAACAGTTTCAGTTAAATGAATAATCAAACGTGTTAATGTTTAATTAAATATCAAACCATATAGTACGTTACAGTAGGTCTAGACTTAACGGATAAGATTACCGGCTTTCGGCTGCTCACCGGCTGGCTGGTACCAGGATAAAATCCTGGATGCAACACATCTTTTTTAGTAAATAAACCCCTAATGGTAAATAAACTAATAATTATATCGCTTAAACCTCTGGATAGCCTAGGTAGCCATGGCTCTAGCTTCCTTTCCAATTTCTTAGTGACTGCCACAAGTTTGAGAGTTGGAGATTGAAGTTAGAGGTAGCCTGCCTCGGCTTCTTTGTATATTTATATTTAGACATAGTAAATACTTTAAAAAATGACCATTAATTTCTACAAAAAGATTACAACAAAAACAGGTTAATAAAAAGGTAAAAAACTATCTCATCAAGATGAACCTCAAACTTAAAGAGAGGCGATGACTTGCCCAGAAAAAAACCGGTGGTAGACATCCTTCAATGAGGAAATGGCCTCAATTATGGCAGCTGATACTTGGGAGCTAGTGGACTGTCGACCTAACCGAAAACCAATCGGTTGTAAGTGGGTTTTCAAATTAAAACTGAACCTGAATAACACCATTTAGCGTTACAAAGCCCGATTAGTGGCAAAATGATTTACACAGAAAGAAGGAATCGACTACAAGGAAACCTGTGCCCCGGTCGTCAAATTTCCCTCGGTCCGCATAATTCTCAGCCTAGCAGCAACGTAATTCATGGAGGTGCACGAGATGGACATCAAGACAACCTTTTTGCATGGAGGATAAGAAGAGGAGATCTTTATGCGACAACCCGAAGGATTTGTTGAGAAGGAGAGGAGGGCAAGGTATGCCGGCTGATTAAATCCCTTTACAGTTTAAAACAGGCGCCACGACAATGGAATAAGAAACTTGATGAGTTTCTTTCCGGTTGGGGATATATCCAGATCAGCTCAGATCACTCAATGTATGTTTTCGTAGATGAGGAAGGTGTTATATTTATTGCAATTTATGTTGATGATTTACTTGTTTTAAGTAAACGAATGGAAAAAATTAATAAACCGAAACCGACCTTAAAGGGAGATTTGAAATGAAGGATATGCGAGAAGCAAAATATATTTAGGGAATTCAAGTAGAAAGAGACTGAAAAAGAAAGATTATAAGATTGACTCAAAATGAAACATTAGGGAACATGCTGGAAAAATTTCAGATGGATAAAACTAATAGTTGTACAACTCCCGTGGAGATAAAGAAGGGAAGTGAGGGGAGTGAGGAAGAACGAGTCATAGTCTTAGACAAGAAATTATATCCTCAAGAACAGAAGTTTATGCACACTATTCCTTACAGGCAAGTAGTCGGAAGCCTAATCTATTTTATGAATTGTTCCCGGCCGGATTTAGCTGCAGCTGTAAAAGTGCTGAGTAGAAGTCTAAATGTTCCCACTAAGAAGGATTGGGTGGCAGCTAAGAGAGTCGTTAGATATCTGATAGGAACTAGGGATCTATGGTTGCATTTGGGAGGGAAGAATACTGACATCACTACATGGAGTGATGCCAGTTATGGTGATGCTCCGATGAGGAGATGTACTTTTGGATATATATTAAATGTGGGTGATGGGCCTTGCTGTTAGAGTAGCAAACAACAAAAGGTTATTGCTCAGTTCACCATGGATGCTGAGTATATGGCCTGTTGCTTTGTTGTAAAAGAATTGATGTGGGTCAAATCTTTGCTTGGTGAGCTTGGTCACATTAAGAGTTTAGATTTTTTTTTTTGATAATCAGGTTGCAATCGCTATTTCTGCCAATCCTAAACATCATTTTAAAGCTAAACACATAGAAATTAGACTCAGCTTTGTCAGAGAGAAAGTAGAAAACAAAATAATCAGTTTAGAGTACCGACCAGATAGTGAGATGGTAGTAGATATGATGACCAAACCTGTGCCTTCCCCTAAACTAATTTTCTGCATGGAGAAGTGTGGTCTGAAATTAAAGATTGACCAAAAAATAAGGGGAGTGTAGAAATCAGTGGTTATTTCATTATTTTTTAGGTCTAAATTGGAATATAGAAAGAAGCCGAGGAAGTCTGCCTCTAACTTCTCTCTGAAACTCCCACACTTGTTGCAGTCACCGAGAAGTTGGAGAAGAAGCTAGAGCCATGGCTACCTAGGCTATCGAGAGGTTTACGGAAAATAGATTAATCAATTTACAGATAAGAAGGTTTATTTACTAAAAGGTGTATATGTCGATGACAGGATTTGATCCTGATATTTGTCGACCGTCAAAGCGCCGGTAGCCGGTAGCCTTAGCCGTTAAGTCTAGAAGTTCCGATACCTACTATTAGGTTTGATTTGTATTTATATGTTACCAAGTAGGAAAAGTCATTTAATGGCGAATGTTTACGGTTACATAGAACCCGTTATGTAAACGTACGGATTACGGTATGGACAAGAAAAAAATACCGCGCATGAATTTATGACGGCTCCGATAGAAATCTACATTTAATCTGACGGTTGGGAAGAAAGCCGAGATTGCAGAAGAGATTCTTGGCGGTTTATGGTCATTGCCACATCGAATGACACGTGGCAAAATTGCGTTGGATCGCGATATCTCCGAGGATTACTACACCGAATCTGGATATGACATGTGTCGACTTTTAGGCCATGTCGTACAATTTCCATATAAAAAGTACACCGGCTGTTGTACTTTAATGTACGGCAGTTTAATATGATTGGTGCCGTACACCAGTAGATAGTGTTTGTGAGAGAGATAGAACTTAGAAAAATTTGTAGATAGGACCCTCTCTCCCACAGAGCTTCCGTAGAAAAGATCAACTTTAACCCTCCATAACTTACTGCTCAGGGGAGAAAATTCAGAGATTCTTTTTGCTATCGACTCAAAGGAGTCTTCCCTTTACAAAGGTGAAGGTGGTCAGAGTTTTTTTTTGCCAGGGTGGCAATTATTCTTCCTGAAACACAAAGGGGTCAAAGTTATCTTACAGGCTTCGGTGAGCTGTTTACTCTGAGGACTTATCGATGTCTCAGTGTTTCACAAACTGCCTATGCTTTTCTTTTCCTATTAAAGATGTAAAAAATACTTCGTAAATATATTGATTTTAACACACCCCCACCTAAACACACCCACACCCATACCCACACCAAACATACCTCAGACACACACACACACGGACACGCGCACACGCACACACCTCTTGTCAAGAAGAAGCTCCCCATCCTCGTTAGAAGACTCATCCTCAGTTTTTCTTATCATTTTTGTTACCACAAGTACATTTTTCTTCTCTTTCAAAGAACCCCCTCCACGGTTCTCTTTGATCAACAACTCCGATAGCTTGACAGAATCTGCGATGAAGTGTCCCGGCTTTGTGCAAAAATGACAAAGACATTTTGGGGGCCTCGGTCCTCCGAATGATCTCTTTCTCCTTTGTACTGTTTCTTCTGGTCCTTCCCCCGTCGGTCCCCTCCTGCTGCTTAAGCTTGAATGCTCTTTCCTCCTCTCCTAATCTCCATTGTGTATTCTTGCACAAGTATCATCCTAACCACTGTGTTCTATTTCCATGAACTATTAGGCA
The DNA here is from genome assembly GCA_037447655.1 of Zygnema cylindricum. NCBI lineage: Eukaryota > Viridiplantae > Streptophyta > Zygnematophyceae > Zygnematales > Zygnemataceae > Zygnema > Zygnema cylindricum. The sequence goes on along the minus strand of JBBHKE010001856.1, from coordinate 579,990 downwards.
TTTCCTGTACTCGATACACTATGTTTTCGTACTCATCTGGTAACTTCATGATAAGGGTGTTAACTATTATTTTCATTGTACCTGTCCACCCAACACTTTCCATCTCCATATACAAACAAGAAAGAACATTATAGTAATCTAACATCTTTCACGTTTTGTAAGTGTAACTCACTAGCTTTTGCTCAGCCAACTAAAGCTCCTGAATAGTTCCTACTGTATAAATCTCCACCAAACTCACCCAGAACTCCTCGGCCTTGTAAATGTGAAGATGAGGGGTGGCCAAAGCTTGAGTGAGGTGCCTCAGAATGAAGTTTTTGGCAGCCATGTTTACATCCTCCCACATTTGAGTATCGTTCCCCGCGGTCTTCACGGTCGTCGCTCTTGGTACTGTGGCAATATGAGTAACAGGTGTCTCCTTCCCTTTCCCCTTTTCAGACACATTGATGTCCCCATCATCTTCCTCCTACGCTGAGGCATCCGTTGCTGTAGGAAACCTTACTCCTCCAAATCTTGGTGGAGTTCCCCAAAGTGGACGTTTCACTTGTCCACTGACGTTACTCTAGTATCGTTTTTCGCACAAAGCTCCCATCATCATGGCTTCCCAATAGATGAACCTATATTAATTGAAGGTGGGCACCTTAGAGGGTGGGCCCATAATCTGCAATTTTGTGTCCTCCATTGGACTATAGAATACAGGAAGCCTCTAGATAGTATTTAACTAACCCACTTCACGCCACAACAATTCCTCTGTAGGAAGGCAATATGATAATTTGACTGCAACCCTATGCAGCTTGGAGTCAGCTGATTCCATAGCAAAATGAATCACTGAAAAGTGCCAACTAGCCGATAAGTTATGAGCATGCGAAAATGCCAATTTATACAAAGCTCTCTTAGAGAGAGAGGTGACTACCTACCAAAATTTCCTAAGTCCTAAACCTCTCTCACAACCCCTATCTACTGAAATATAAACGAATCATATAACTGTAAAGTATAGCAAAGGTACTTCGGCGGATGTCTTTTTTGTACGACCAGTGTACGACAAGGCTATTGAGTGGACACGTGTCACTTTTCCACTCGTTCATATATTCTCTGGAATTCCCGCGACCGAATGTAATCCTTCCACGCGGCGCTTGGTCATGCCACCTCCATAAAAGCCAAAGTGACCATTCCGTGAAATCGACGATGATGTGCGCCGTCAAATTAAATCTGACATCAAATGTCGACCGTTGAAACAAATGTCTGATTCATTTGTTTCGTGCAAAATGACGTTTCGCACTAAACCTTAACAAGTTCTATGTTCATTCGTCCATATTTTAGTTAAATGGTTTCAGTATTATACAATAGGTTAAATACTAATCAAACCCTATATCTCTTAAGAGACTTTTACGACAGACTGGTTAGAGCTAACGGCTATGCCGCGCTCTGCCGGTCGGGGGTTCGAGTCCTGCCGGACTCCTCTTTTTGTTGAGAGTGACTTAAGTCACTATTTAGTCCTTCCTATAGAGCTGAGGCAGCCATGGCTCCATCAGTCTCTCTCTCTTTCAATGACTACAACAAGTATGGGGGCAAGAGAGAAAAGATGAAGGAAGGCTGCCTCCATTTTTTTTATCTGTTTCCGCTAATTATTTTTAGACCTAGAAAATACCATAAACTAGTTATTTCAACACGTTTCACTTGTCCATTGACGATACCCCAGTATTTAAAACATACGACAAATTGGCTAAGGTAGACGATTACGCCTCGCTCTGTTGGTTGGAGGTTGGAGTCTTGCCGGACTCAATATTTTATTGAGAGTGACTAAAGTCACTCTTTTGCCCTGCCTATAGAGCTAGAGGCAGCCATGGCTCCACCATCCTCTCTTTCTTTCAGTGACTACAACAAGTATGAGGGCTAGAGAGAGTAGGTTGAGGCAGGGTGCCTATTTTTTTCCGTTTATTTTATTAAATTTAGACCTAGAAAATGCCCCCTAAATCTAGTGATTTCAACACAGTTAAGGCGTGGCCGCAACCGTAAAATGTCACGAAATTGAGGAGCGTCCTTCGGCTATGCTTCTATTATCGATGATTCGTGGGGAGCTTTGCAAAAATTTATGCACCCGTCACGGACTTGCTCAAAAATGACATGCTTACGAGTGGAAGATAGCGCAAGAGGCAGCCTTTAACAAGCTAAAGGAATGGTTGGTTACCGCACTTGTGTTAAATGTCCCCGATCTCGCATTACCTTGGACAGTGGTTACCGACCCGAGTGATACGGCTATTGGAGCAATCCTCATGCAAGATCATGGAAAAGAACTTCAAACGATTGCCTACGATAGTAGAAAGTTAAAAGTAACATAACTCAAATGGGCAACTCATGAGAATGAAAAACTGGCTATCATTAACACGTTGGAAGTATGGAAATGCTATGTCAAAGGGAAGCAAATCATTGTAATTACCGACTATTATGCTCTACAATTTTTGCTAACGCAGCCGAAATTGTCCAAGAAGCACGCTTGGTGGATGACCTTCTTACAACATTCGAACCGTAGTTCACCGTTGAAAACAAACAGGGCAAGACAAACCCAGCGCATGCTCTATCAATGAGACGGGGTGTTGCTACGTCAACTGCAAAGTACGTATTACAACCACCGCAAGATCACAACGATGGTACTTTGGAGGCTACCGATGTAGTCGACAAAACTCACGATCAGAAAGTCAGTGCCGTAACAAGTACGGTGCAAGTTGAAAAGAAGTGGTTAAATAGGATTAAAGCCGCGTACGTCGATGATGACATTTTCAAAGAACTGGTCAAACGTGAAATTTTATGGTCTCCATTGACCCACACAATGAGCAGCCTATGTAAAGCCTCTAGGATAATATTTGCCCCTTCCACTTTCCCACTAAATAAGTGCCGCCTAGGCACACAAATATTTTGACCACCCTCACTCTTGTGAGGACAAAACTCCCTTGAGTCAAACACAAAAAGAATCACTGAATTTGCTCCCCTGAGCAGTAAGTTATGGCTGGTCAAAGATGACTTTTATAGTTACAAGTTCTCTTAGCGAGAGGTACCTAAGTATCAGTAAGTCTTGGTCTACCTACTCACGACTATCTATTACTAAACCTTAGTCCAATAGGAACACTATATAGTATTAGAAGGTACAATGGGCGATGTACTTATTGTACGTCCATTGTACGACATGGTCTACAAGGTGACACCCTCTCAAATCGGTAGCCATGGTTCCTCCTCCCATCTTCTCCGGTATCAAATAATGTCGCGCCACGTGGCACCGCGTGACGCAATCTCCAAATTACGCCAAAATCTCACTTCGGGTGGCGGCTACAATGCTGGTCGTCCGATCAAAATATGTTTTACACGGTTGAGATTCGCATACGTGCATGAATGTTTCCTCTTCGTTAGTTAGGTGTTAATTAGCCGTCGTGTTAATGTTTTTATATCTTTGAAATCCGTCACGTGTATCATTTCGGTAATGCCTTAATGGATAAGGCTAAGGACTATATAGTGAACCACGGACTTAGGCTCAAAAGGTTGTAGGCAATATTTTGGTAAAATATCCTCTATTTCTAAATCTGCCACTATCTATATATGGCTAGAGCCATGGCGTGCCTTTGATCCTCACTCTCTCTCTTTGAAGTATAGCTAAAATAGAGAAGTGAACAATTAATTACCTCTTTTCAACACTTGTTTTAATTATTAGTCACTTTTCAATTTAAACCACAGTTTTCTCTACAATAAATCAACTTAGGGGAAGGCACTAGTTTTATCATCATGTCTGCAATCACTTCTCTATCAATTTTATATCCAGTTTAATGATTTTATTTTCAACCTTCTCTTTGACAAATCTTAGTCTAATATCCATATGCTTAGCTTTGAAGTGATGTTTTGGATTAGCAGCAATAGAGATAGTAGCTTGATTATCACAAAAAACATTTTGAGTTCCAGACTTCATGAACCTAAGTTTTTCAAAAAAAGATTTAACCCACATTAATTCTTTGGTGGCAGCACAGGAAGCCATGTATTGAGCCTCCATAGTGGATTGAGCAACTACTTTTTGTTGCTTGCTACTCCAACAACATGCACCGGATCCAATTCGCAGCACATATCCAGTCGTGCAATGCCTTAAAGGCACACCTCTATATCTGGCTGCACTCCAAGTGGTGATGTCAGTGTGCTCACGTTCCCTTCCTTAATGAAACCACAATTACTTTGTCCCCACTAGATACCTCATCACCTTTTTGGCAACCTCCGAATCTCTCTTTTTTGGTTCATTTAGACTTCCACTAAGGACCCCTACAGCTGCAGCTATATCCGGACGGGTACAGTTCATAAAATATATTAAACTTCTTACAATCTGTCGATAAGGGATATTTTCCATATATTTTCTTTCTATCTTATCCATCTCATCATTAATGATCAATATTCCTCTCTCTTCACTCCCCTCAAACACTTTCTTAGATCCATGAAGTAGTACATCCGTTTGTTTTTTCGATGAGACATTTTTCTAGCATATCACCGATTGCTTCTTTCTAAGTGAGTCATATAATCTTATTCCCTCTATCTCTCTCCATTTCAATTCCCAAAATGTAATTTGCTTTGCCGAGATCTTTCAAATCAAAAGGCTTCTAAAATCCTGTTTTAGTTTGTTAATATTATCTAACGACTTGCTTAAGACCAACAAATCATCCATATAAATAGCAATAAATATCACTCAATTCTCATCCTCAAATAAATATATAGAGTGATCTGAATTAATTCTGATGTACCCCAAACCGGTCAAAAATTCGTTTAGTTTTATATTCCACTATCGAGGGTCTTGTTTAAGCCCATAAAGTGATTTTATCAGTTTGCATACCTTTCTTTTTTCCCCACTTTCCACGAATCCTTTCAGTTGCCTTATGTAAATTTCTTGTTCCAACTCTCCATGCAAAAAAGTCGTTTTAATATACATCTGGTGTATTTCTATATCCTCTGCTCCTGCTAAACTTAAAAGAATTGTAACAGAAGGAAATCCGACTACTGGTACAAAGGTTTCTTTATAGTCTATCCCCTATTTTTGAGTATAACCTTTTTCAACTAACCTAGCTTTGTACCTCTCAATGGTATTGTCTGGGTTTAATTTAAGTTTTAAAACCCACTTACATCTAATCGGTTTTTGGTTTGTTGGGCAATCTACCAACTCCCATATTTTGGCTTCGATGATGGAGGCCATTTCTTCATCTATAGCAGTGATCCACCGGCTACTTTCTGGGGTATTTATAGCCTCTAAGTATGTGTGAGGTTCATCTGGGTGAGACATCTTTGTGAGTTGGTTATTAACTTGTCTTTTTTGAAGTTGTTTACTACTTTTTTCTTCTCCCTTCAAAATTGGATGCCGGAATGGAAAGAATCCTTGGGTTTCTTTTAGGAAGATTTTCAGCTCCCTTATCTTCCAATTCCGGTGTCTCATCAAATTCCTCATCGGTTTCCACTTCGTATTGTGGCGTTACCTTGGATGTTGTCCTTTCCTCCTCTTTGGTAGATCTACAGATTTTTTTTTTCTCTATCTTCATTCTATTCATTTTCAAAGTCAAAGTCAGAAAATTGATCCGTTTCAAATCTGATTTTGACTTCCTTATTATATTTGAATAGATCAATGGACTTCTTTTCATACATCACTACTTTGTGTTTTAACAAAATTATATCTCTCTTTTTCAAGTCATACACTCGGTATCCTTTTGTGCTCTCATCATATCCTACAAGATATCATGGTTTCCCTCTCCCCTCTAATTTTTAATTAGTCTTATCGAAATCCAAAGTATAGACTTGACTTCCAAACACCCTCGAACTAGACAAATAAGGCTTTCTTCTTGTCCACCTCTCATACAGAGTTTCCTCCTTATTTGTTGAAGTAACGACTTTATTCTTGATGAAATTAACATAGTTTATAGACTCGGCCCAAAACTGCAACCATATCCTCTTATCAGTTAACATACTTCTCAACATATCTCATAAAGTTCTATTCACTCTTTGTGCTACTCCATTTTGTTTCGGAATATAGGGAACAATTTTCTAATGATAAATTCGTTAATCTTTAAGATATTCTTCAAATTCCCTTGAGGTGTATTCTTTCCTATTATCACTTCTTATTTCTTTTATTAAGTTTCATGTAGTTTTCACTCTATTATTTATACTCCTTGAAACATCTCAATACCACTAACTTATGTCTGATAAAGTATACCTTCGTGTATCTAGACCAATCATCTGTGATGGTTAACATCCATCTCTTCCCCTCATGTGAAGCATACCTAGAAGGTCCCCAAAAATCACTGTGAATTAGATCCAATACTTTCTCTCTTCTAAATGTGGTTGCTTTTGTAAATGGAAGTTTATGAATCTTAACTCGGGCACATCCATTACAATCATCGAAGGTCTCATCATCCTCAAAAGTAATACCCTCCGTTATTCCCATTTTTTTCATTTTCGTTAATCTATCTAGGTGCATATGCCCTAACCTTTTGTGCCAAAGCATCATCTCACGTGCACACGAGTAGAGAACACTCTTTTCATTGCAAAGAAACAATTCTAAACATTCTTTGACTACCCTTCACAGCTATGAAATAAACCTCATTATCAAAGCTTGCTGTGAAGATTCATTTCCTAGTTCCTCTTTGAAACACCTTTTTATCTAGGACAGCTGTTGAGACTAGGTTCTTGCTAAGATGTGGAATGTAAAGAACTTCTGAGACAGTTACAATTGCGGCATTTCCATCAACTAAAACCTTATAGTCAACAGTTCCAACTAAAATTGTGGTTTATACTCTACCATCTTCGTACTCTATCTCAAGTATTCGGATCTTTCTCAATTTAGTGAACCACCTCTTATCTTGGCACATATGCATTTAGGCCTGTGAGTCTATGAACCACCCAACCTCTTCTATACTTACATTCTCACATATACTCTACATTCCTCAGCTGAGTAAAAATCTTGTCACACGTTTGTGTTAGATGACAAAGAGTTTGTTACCTTCACCAAAAAAGGAGTATTTACAACTAAGTATGGGGATTAAGTTTACTTCACGGCAGATAAGGGTAGCCTAGGAATGTTTAGGCTTAACTTGATTAATGAGAAAAATAATGCTTACTATGTTGGTGTTCATAAGTTGATGATTAGGCATAAGCGGTTGGGGCATGTGCATTTCGATAGGTTGAGGGAAATGAAAAAGCTTGGGGTAGTAGAAAGGATTCAGTTTGGGGATAATGAAATGATGGATGATTGTAGTGGCTGTGCTCAAGGTAAGCTCACAAACTTCCCTTTCCTAAGGACGCCACATATAGAGATGATAAAGTGTTAGATTTCGTCTACACAAATATTTGGGGACCTGCAAAAGTAACTTCGGCTGGAGGAAAGAGGTTTATGATGACAATAATCGATGACTCATCTAAATACTCTAGAGTCTACTTTCTGAAAAAAAAGTTTGAAACATCAACTTACTTTAAAGAATATAAAGCTTCGAGGTAGAAGTTGCATGGAACCCCCATTAAGAGGATAAAGAGTGATAATGGGGGGGAATATACCTCTAACAAGTTTGAGGAATATCTAAGAGATGAGGGAGTGCGGCATCTGAAAACTGTACCATATAACCCAGATAAAAATAGGGTAGTTGAAAGATTCGATCGAACACTAAGAGATAGAGCATGCATTATGTTGGCAGACAAGAAAATAGGAAAGAGATTTTGGGTTGAAGCAATGAACTCTGCCAACTACATTAAGAATAGAGCCCTTACCTTAGCTGTAAAGGGAGTGACACCTTATGAGTGATGGGTTGGAAAAAAACCACATATCTCACACCTTAAAGTATTCGGTAGCTAAGTTTACAGTCTTGACACGGATTGGAAAAACTGGAAACTAGATGCTAAGGGAAAACTTAGATACATTATGGGATATGTTGAGGATGTTAAGGGATATTGAGTCTATGACTTAGCAAAGAAAAATATCATTTTGGTCACACACTTAGTTGTCATGGATGAAGGGAAGTCATTTGACCCCTTCAAATATACAAAGAAGATAAGAATCAGATTTCAGTCCGAAAGTGAGAATAACTCGGTCGTTCCCGAAAGGGACATGAGTGAAACCGTTATTGCACATTCAGGGGAGATCCAAGATACAAGGGACTCACCAAAAACCTCACATACTCCTATGGACTTCAAGGAGATAGAAGAAGCGCGATAAAAACTGGCTTCCATGGATAAGGGAGCCGATAAGACAGTGAGAAGAAATCGAAGACTTCCATCAATTCCACCTTCAGAGTTTTAAGGAGGAAGGAGGAGCAGCAAAACGATAAAAGATAAACAAGCCGCTCATAAGGTAACTAAGCTATCTCACCCAGATGAGCCTTAGTCTTACTCAAAGGAAGTGAATAGTTTAGAGAAAGAAAGATGGATTAGAGCCATAAATGATGAGATGACTTCTATCATCGAAGCAAATACTTGGGAACTAGCAGAATGTCCTCCAAACAGAAAACGTATTGGGTGTAAATGGGTATTTAAACTATAACTGAACCCAAATAATACCATTGAGAGATATAAGGCTCGATTGGTAGCGAAAGGGTTCACCCAAAAGGAGGGGATTGACTATGAGGAGACCTTTGCTCTAGTTGTTCGGTTACCATCAGTAAGGATTTTCCTCAATATGGCAGTAGCAGAAGACATAGAAATATACCAGATGGACATTAAGACTGCTTTTCTTAATGGTGAGTTAGAGGAAGAAATTTTCATGAGACAACCCGAAGGGTTTGTGGAAGAAGGAGAAGAGAGCAAAGTTTGCAGGCTCATAAAGTTCTTATATGGACAAAAACTGGCTCCTTGAGAGTGGAATAAAAAACTAGATGAGTTTCTCACTAGTCTGGGATATATTGGTATCAGCTCTGACAATTTTATCTATATTTTTGAAGTTGAGAATGGTGTCATTTTTATTGCAATTTATATCGATGATCTGCTTATGTTGAGTAAATTTTTGAAAAAAATCAGTAAGTTAAAGAAGGATCTTAGAAAAATAGATTTGATATGAAGGATTTAGAGGAGGTAAGATATATTTTGGGGATTCAAATGGAGAGAGATACGGGGAAGAAGATTATCGAACTTACTCAGAAGGAAGCAATAGGTAATATGTTTGAAAAATTCCAGATGGAAAATGCTAACATTTGTACCACTCCCATGGACTTCAAAAAAGTAAGTGATGGGAGTGTAGAAGGAGGAGTGATGATCTTAGATGATCAGATGAGTCCATAAGAGAGATAGTTTATGAAGTCTATCCCTTATAGACAGGTCATAGGAAGTTTAATCTATTTTATGAACTATACTAGGCTAGACATAGCGACAGCAGTTGGAGTACTCAGTAAGAGTCTTAATGATCCTAAGAAAAAATACTAGAAGGCAGCCAAGAGAGTCATGAGATATCTGGTGGGAACTTGAGAGTTATGGTTGCATTTGGGAGGGGAACACACTGACATCACTACTTGGAGTGATGCTAGTTATGGGGACGAACCTATGAGAAGATGCACTTCTGGGTATGTGTTGTATGTTGGGGAAGGTGCATGTTGTTGGAGCAGTAAGCAACAAAAGGTGGTTGCTCTGTCTACTATGGAGGCTGAGTACATGGCCTCTTGTTCTGCTGTGAAAGAGTTGATGTGGGTCAAATCCTTGCTGCAAAAATTGGGGTATATGAAGGAGGGAGTGCATGAAGTGTTTTGTGATAATCAAGCTGCCATTGCAATTGCAGCTAATCCAAAACATCATTTTAAAGCTAAGCATATAGACATAAGATTGAGTTTTGTGAGGGAAAAAGTTGAGAATAAGATTGTGAATCTTGTATATAGATCTGATGAGGAAATGGTGGCTGATATGATGACAAAACCAGTGCCCTCTCCTAAATTGAAATATTGTAGAGAAAAATGTGGACTAAAATTGAAGGTAAACTTAGACTAGAAAATAAGGGGAGTGTTTAAATTAATAGATTTTCTATATTATTTTCTAGGTTTAAATATGTTAGTATAAAAAGAAGAGAAAAAGACGGACAACCTGCCTCCACCTCCTCTCTCATGCCCCCATACTTGTTGTAGTCACTAAAGGATAGAGAGGGTGGTTGATCCATGGCTGCCTTAGTTCAACAGCTAGTTATTTTTAGTAGGTTACTAAAATTATACCTGCGGACCCGGAATTTGATTCCGGTACTTGCCGTTCGTCAAGTCGGCCGATAGCGGTTAGCTATATCCGATTAGAGTAGAACCAATGCTAAATGCTATAGTATGTGATAAATTTATTTGTATTTAGGAGGGAACAAATTCATTTAACTGAAACTCTATACGAAATGCATAGACAAAGTTTTATAAAGTACGAAGTACAATACTACTTTGAAACGGATATTGCGCATTTTTTTTCGACAGCGAAACAAATATCGCGCAAGTATTTATAACGGCTAAGATTGCATTTCGAGTCAAATCCAACGACGCACATCATCGTCGAAATCCCAGAATGGTCACTTTGGCATTTAGTGACGTAGCATGACCTGCGCCACGTGGATAAATAACATTCGGTCGCGGGAATTCCGAAGAATGTACCTACGTATGAGTGGAAAATAGACACGCGTCCGCTTAATGGCCTTGTCGTACAAAGGTTGTACAAAAAGTACATCGGCGGTAGTACTTTTATGTACTGTACAATATTCAGATTGGTTCGTACAGTTAGTAGATAGGGGTTGTGAGAGGGAGCTAGGACTTAGAAAAATCTGGTAGATGGTCTTCTCTCTCTTTGAGAGGTTGAATAAATAGGCATTTTTGCCAGCTTATAACTCATCGCCTGGTTGGGTATTTTCAGAGATTCTTTTTCCTACGTACTTTGTGCAGTCAGATTGTCTGCTTGTCTGCTCGGGTAGCAGTGGTTGCCATTGAAAGTGGGTTAGTTAATAACTATCTAGAGGCTTCATATCTAGGGTTAGTTAATACGTATGATAGTTCATTTAACTGAAACAGTTTTACGAGAGACATAGATTCAGTAATGTAAAAGTACACATTACAGTACGGATAAAAAATAAATACCGTGCATTTATTTCTTTAGCGAATCGAATACCGCGCATGTATTTATTACGGCTACGATTAAATGTGAATTTAATCCGACGGCCGCAATTAAACGCCGAGATTGCGGAAAAGGATTTCGACAGTTTTAAGTCATCGCCATATCGAATGACAAGTGGCAAAATGACATTGGATCGCGGCGTCTCCGAGGATTAAGGGAGCGAATCCGGATATACCACGTGTCGACATTTAGGCCATATTATATAATGTTCTTACAGAAAGAACACCGGCAGCTGTACTTTTGTTTACGGAAGTATAATCTAATTGGCTCCGTACATCAGTTGATAGAGTTTGTGAGAGAGATATGACTTAGAAAAATTAGAAGATAGGACCCTCTCTCCCAGAGAGCTTTTGTACAAAAAGTCAACTTTGACCCTCTATAACTTACTGCTGAAGGGAGCAAATTCAAAGATTCGTTTTGCTATCGACTCAGGGGAGTCTTACCTTCACATGGGTGAAGTTGATCATAGTTTTTGTCTGCCAGGGTGGCAGTTGTTCTTGCTGAAACACAAAGGGGTTAGGGTTATCCTAGAGGCTTCTTGGAAGCTGTCCACTCTGAGGTTTTATGGAGGACTCAAAGTTTCACGTTATGGGCCTACCCTCTAGACTACCAATCTTTAATTGAACTGGGTTCATATAATGGGAAAGTATGCTGATATGAGCTCTATGCAAAAAAAGGTTTTTGGGGATAGTGAGTGGACGATTAGGGCGTCCATCAAGTTTTTGAATTCCTCCAGGGTTTGAAAGAAGGAGATTCACAAAGAAAGCAGGTCCATCATCAACGAAGGAGACAAAGGAAAGAGAGGTGGTGGACAAAGGAGCAAAGAAGGAGACGACCACACCAATAGCAACTGGTTCAGTATTCATGTCACTTATTCTGAGGAACGAGGAGAATGATACTCAAACCTGGGATTTCAACAATATGGCGGCAAGGCACTTTATCCTATGCCATCTTACTCAAGGACTTGCATGTCCTTATTTGCAGGTAAAAAGGGCATCCGATCTGTGGATGGCTCTATAGAGGTGTACCGAAGTGGTACAATTCAGCAACAACAGTTGGCTGATCAGAAAGTTAAGGAATATGTATAGAAAGGGGGGAAAATGTTGGATTTTTGCAATGAGCTTGCTACACTTTTTATGGAGCTAGAGAGTGTGGGAAAAGATTTTTGTGAATAAGAAAAGGTTAACTGTTTACTGATAAAGTTACCCGATCAGTTCGAGAACATAGTCAACTGTGTGCACGACTTGCCGGACTCAAGGTGGATATGGAACTCATTGGTAGGGATGATTCTCGTTCGGGAGAATATGATTAAGATCTGAAGGGGAGGAACGAGTGGCCAAGAGTTGGCAACTTTGACCATTTGGAGGAACAAGGATTCTCGGAAACCAGTCAGAAACTATGGGGGAAGGGAGCGGAAAAATCATGCCGACGAGTTCGGGCCAAGGGCTCCCAAAGGTTTATGTCATTTTTGCAAGATATCGGGGCACTATATGGCAGAGTGCACTAAGCTAACCGAGTTTTGGTTAAAGGAGGGGCAGACAGATGGAACCCCGAGAAGAAAGAAAAAGGCCCTTGTGACACAGGTACATGAGGCAGAATCCGAGGACGAGGACGCGACCTCTGATTGGGGTCTCGAGGTTTCACTTGGGTGAATCAGACGTCCGTGAAAATTGGCGATGTTTCGCATCGCGACGCACGATTTTATTTCGCTTCGGTATGAAGATTTGTCCTTTGGGTTGCGGCGTACATTTTGTACAACCGATATTGTTTCACGTTGTCGTGGAGTTTTCTGGTTGACGTTCGCGTACGTTCGTTTGATCGTGTACAAAGAGCAATGATATTTCGAGGTGACTACGTACTTGATCTCGTGTGATTCTATGTTTCTTAGTTGTTTGAGTTGTGCGCATACTGAGCACGTGATGCTTTTGGAGATTCTATTTGGCGTCGACGGTCTAGTTAAAATGTAGTTGAATACGATTGACTTATACCTTTGTGTACTTTGTTGTTTCATGCGCTTGCAGTTGGTCTTTT
>JBBHKE010001856.1:524317-566840 GCA_037447655.1 Zygnema cylindricum | reverse complement strand
CAGCTTCAACGGTTCCGAACCGGTGAGAAAGGAGGGGAAGCCTAGAGTTAGCATAAGAGAGCTTGCTCTTAGTAGGGATGGTGACTCAAGGTATATGCTACACTCTTCATGGAGCTAGAGAGTGCGGGAAAAGTTTTTAGTGAAAAAGAAAAGGTTAACTGTTTACTGATGAAGTTACCCGATGAGTTCGAGAACATAGTCAACCGTGTGCAGGACTTGCCGGACTCAAGGTGGATATGGAACTCAGTGGTAGGGATGATTCTCGTTCGAGAGAATACGATTGAGATCCGAAGGGGAGGAAAGAGTGGCCAAGCCTTGGCAACTTCGACCGATTGGAGGAACAAGGATTCCCGGAAACCAGTCGGAAACTATGGGGGAAGGGAGCAGAAAAATCAGGCCGACGAGTTCGGGCCAAGGGCTCCCAAAGGTTTATGTCATTTTTGCAAGAAACCGGGGCACTATATGGCAGAGTGCACTAAGCTAACCGAGCTTTAGTTAAAGGAGGGGCAGACCGGTGGTACCTTGAGAGGAAAGAAAAAGGCCTTTGTGAAACAGGTACATGAGGGGGAATGTGAGGATGAGGACGATGAGCTCTTTTTGGATAAGGAGTTGGAGGCGAAAAACGAGGTTGAAATTCCACGAAGGCAAAAATGTGCTTACGGTGGATTGAAAGGTGAAGCAGGCTAGACTATAGATTCAGGTTCCTCCATGCACATGTGTAAGCATAGGCACCTGTTCACTAAGATAAGAAAGATTCCCACCGTAGAGATAGAGTACGGGGATGGGAGGATAGTCACCACTTCTCTTGTAGGATCGGCAGATATGAAAGTGTTAGTAGAAGGAAAGACATCCATATTAACATTCTCCGATGTATTGTTTATTCCGGAGCTGAACAAAAACCTCATCTCTACATAAGTATTAGATGATAAGGGTTTTTTTACTAGCACTAGGTAAGGAGTCTTTACCGCTAGTTTTGAGGAGGATGTCTATTTCATTGCTGAGAAAGGTAGCCATGGGATGTTTAGGCTGATTTAAAGTAATAAAACGAAAAAACTTTATTATGCTGGTGTTCATGATATTATGATGTGGCATAAGAGGCTTGGGCATGTAAATCTAGATAAGTTAAGAGAGATGAAAAACATGGGAGTGGTGGAAGGGATTCAGTTCAGTGAGACTGATAATATAAGTGATTGTAGTGGATGTGCTCAAGGTAAAGCACACAGATTATCCTTTCCTAAAACAGCCACCTATAAAGGAGAAAAAATTCTAGATCTAGTACACAAATAATTGGGGACCGGCTAAAGTTCCCTCACGGGGGGGGGGAAGAGATTTATGATGACTATCACTGATGATTGGTCTTGGTATTCCCGAGTGTATTTTTTGAAAAACAAGTTCGAAGCTCAGGATTGTTTTAGACAATATAAAGCATGGAGCAAAAAACTCCATGAAACTCCAATCAAGAGAATAAAGAGTGACAATGGTGGAGAGTATACTCTAACCAGTTTGAGGATTTTTTGAGGGAAGATGGGGTCGAACACCAAAAGATAGTTCTAGAAAACCCGGAACAGAATGGGGTAGCTGAAAGGTTTAATAGAACACTAAGTGATAGTGTTAGAAGTATGTTGTTAGATAAGTAGATAGGAAAAAGGTTTTGGGCAGAAGCAATGAACTCTGCTAATTACCTCAAAACTAGAGTTTTTACTTCAGCTATAAAAGATCAAACACCTTATGAGAGATGGACAGGCCGGGAAACCAGACATATCTCACTTAAAGGTTTTCGGCAGTCAAGTATTCTGTCTACATCCAGATCGATCTAATTGGAAGCTAGATCCTAAAAAAAAACCGAGATACTTATTAGGATATGATGAGGATGTTAAAGGATATAGAGTTTATGATCTAAAAAGGGAAGATATAATCTTAGTAAAGCATGTAGTAGTTATGGAAGAAGGAAAGTGTGTGGATCCCTTCAAAAATACAAAGTCAGTAAAAATCAGATTTGAGTCAGAAAATTCCGATGACTTTGAGCTTCCTAACTATCCAGGTTTTAGAGAAGATGACATTCTTGCAGGTACAAATCAGACCGAAAAAGTCTCGGCTGTGGAAACTCCAGTGATAACTCTACCCGAAGCAGAAGACGTGGTGGAAATTGATTCGGAATCAACGGATAGGGGAGAAGCCGAGATTGTTCGAAAGAATCCATGAGAACCATCTATTCCGGCCTCAGATTTTGAGGGGGGGAGGAGAAGTAGCAAAAGATTGCAAGAAAAACAGGTTAATAACAAGGTAACAAAACTATCTCATCAAGATGAACCTCAAACTTATGGAGAGGCGATGACTTGTCCAGAAAGAAACCGGTGGAAGACAGCCATTAATGAGGAGATGGCCTCAATTATGGCAGCCGATACTTGGGAGCTGGTGGATTGTCCACCTAACCGAAAACCAATCGGTTGTAAGTGGGTTTTCAAATTAAAACTGAACCCAGATAACACAATCGAGCGCTACAAGGCCAGATTAGTGGCAAAGGGATTTAAACAAAATGAGGGAATTGACTACGAGGAAACCTTTGCCCCGGTCATCAGATTTCCCTTCGTCCGCATACTTCTCAGTCTTGCAGCAGCGGAATACATAGAAGTGCACCAGATGGACATAAAAACAACCTTTTTGCATGGAGAATTGGAAGAGGAGATCTTCATGCGACAACCCGAAGGGTTTGTGGAGAAAGGAGAGGAGAGTAAGGTATGTCGGCTGATTAAATCTCTTTATGGTTTGAAATAAGCGCCTCGACAATGGAATAAGAAGCTTGATGAGTTTCTTACCGGTTTGGGATATATCCGGATCAGCTCAGATCACTTAATCTATGTTTTCGAAGATGAGGAAGGTTTTATATTTATTGCAATTTATGTTGATGATTTGCTTGTTTTAAGTAAATTAATGAAAAAATAAATAAACTGAAAATCGATCTTAAGGGGAGATTTCAAATGAAAGATATGGGGGAAGCAAAATATATTTTGGGAATTCAAGTAGAAAGAGACCGAAAAAGAAAGATTATAAGATTGACTCAAATCGAAGCAATAGGGAACATGCTTGAAAAATTTTAGATGGATAAAGCTAATAGTTGTACAACTCCAATGGAGTTGAAGAAGGGAAGTGAGGGGAGTGAGGAAGAAGGAGTCATAGTCTTAGACGAGGAATTATCTCCTGAAGAACAGAAGTTCATGCAGACTATTCCTTACATGCAAGTAGTGGGAAGTCTAATATATTTTATGAATTGTACCCGGCTAGATTAAGCTGCAGTTGTAGGAGTGCTAGTAGAAGTCTAAATGCTCCCACTAAGAGGGATTGGGAGGCAGCTAAAAGAGTCCTTAGATATTTGATAGGAACTAGGGATCTATGGCTGCATTTGGGTGGAGAGAATACTGACATCACTACTTAGAGTGATGCCTATTATGGTGATGCTCCGATGAAGAGATGCACTTCTGGATATGTATTATATGTGGGTGATGGGGCTTGCTGTTGGAGTAGCAAACAGCAAAAAGTTATTGCTCAGTCCACCATGGAGGCTGAGTATATGGCCTCTTGCTCTACTGTAAAAGAATTGATGTGGGTCAAGTCTTTGCTTGGTGAGCTTGGTCACCTTAAGAGTGGTGTGCAGAAAATATTTTGTGATAATCAGGCAGCAATCGCTATTTCTGCCAATCCTAAACATCATTTTAAAGCCAAACACATGGACATTAGACTCAGCTTTGTTAGAGAGAAAGTAGAAAACAAAATAATCAGTTTAGAGTACCGACCAGATAGTGAGATGGTAGCAGATATGATGACCAAACCTGTGCCTTCCCCTAAGCTAATTTTCTGCACGGAGAAGTGTGGTCTGAAATTAAAGATTGACTAGAAAATAAGGGGAGTGTAGAAATTAATGGTATTTTTAAAGTATTTTCTAGGTCTGAATAGAAATATAGAAAGAAGGCGAGGCACTCTACCTCTAACTTCTCTCTCCAACTCTCAAACTTGTCGCAGTCACTGAGAAATTGGAGAGGAAGCTAGAGCCATGGCTACCTAGGCTATCCAGAGGTTTACGAGATATAAATATTAGTAGGGGTTTATTTACTAAAATTATATGTGACACCTCCTGGATTTGATCCTGGAACTTGCCGCCCGGTAAACAGCCTGTAGCCGGTAGCTTTAACCGTTAAGTCTTGAGATAGTGTTATGTAGTGTAGGGTTTGATAATTAATTAAACATTAATACGTAGGATAGTTCATTTAACTGAAATAGTTTTATGGGAGACATACATCCAGTAATGTAAAAGTACAGATTACAGTACAGATAAGAAACGAATACCGCACATTTATTTCTTTAGCGAAACGAATACCGCGCATGTATTTATTACGGCTACGATTAAATGTGAATTTAATCGGACGGCTGAATTTATACGCCGAGATCGAGGAAGAGAATTTCGGCCGTTTTTGATCATTGCCACATCGGATGACACGTGGCGGAATGACATTGGATCGCGGTATCTCCGAGGATTAAGGGAGCGAATCTGAATATACCACGTGTCGACATTTGAACATGTCGTACAATGTTCGTATAGAAAGTACACCGGCAGCTGTACTTTTGTGTACGCAGGAGTAATCTGATTGGCTCCGTACATTAGTAGATAGATTATGTGAGAGAGATAGGACTTAGAAAAATTAGGAGATAGGACCCTCTCTCTCAGAGAGCTTCTGTACAAAAGGAAAACTTTGACCCTCCATAACTTACTGCTCAGGGGAGCAAATTAAGAGATTCTTTTTGCTATCGACTGAAAGGAGTCTTGCCTTCATAAGGGTGAAGTTGGTCAGAGTTTTTATCTGCCAGGGTGGCAGTTGTTCTTGCTTAAACACAAAGGGGTCAAGATTATCCTAGAGGTTTCTTGGAAGTTGTCCACTCTGAGGACTTATGGAGGTCTCAGAGTTTCAACATACATACTCAATGTTATGATAAAGGTGACGATGAAAAATCTAACAAACGTCACACATGGTGTGACCAAGACCGCTGGCTTAGAAAGGGTCGTAGTCTTGGAGGTGGTCGTGGTCTCGGAAGGGGACGTGGTTAAGGTCGCGGCATGAGCTAGAGGCTTCACATGTAGGATCTTGAGCAAAAGACATTCACTCTTAATAATTCACAAAACATAAATCATTACACAACGGAAGCTCTTAATAGACAAGAGGAATATTCAACCAAAAAGATTTATAAGTATTTTTGGCCGAAGCCACTTTACATCATCTCTTCTCTCTTCTCTCTCTTCTCTCTCTTCTCTCTCTTCTTTAAATAATCTCTTACTCCAAGATTAATTCTCTATGATTCAATCATATCAGATTCAATACTCTGCACATATACATTGCTGCCTATATACCCGCTACTCTACACTAAGAGACAACAAGGTAAGACAAGCAGGACTTAGCGTAGCGACGAAGTCTGTCCCTAGCTGAATGTGCACTCTTCAATGAAAGTTCCACGAAGGAAGGCGCACACGCTTTCTTCCTTCGAACGACTAACTCCAAACGTTGACTTAAACACGTGTCGCTCCACGAACACACCTGCACGCAAATTGAAACACTGGCGCACGAAAAACAAAAAGTGACGCGAAACGAAATAGAACATTTCGTTTGCGGATATCAAAAGTACCGTTGCGAAACGACATAGTACTTTTTGTATGATGACGCGACACTTTGTGTTAAGCAAACAAATGTTGGTCTGGCGCTTCGCGGAAATACCGCGAAACGACAATATCCCAACAATCCCCCTCTTATTGTCATAATCGCCAAACTCTTCAAAATAATCCAAGTTTTGGTCGCCCCCTCTCAAATACATCATGCGTAGCTGCTTTCGTCAGCAAATCTACCACCTCCGTTTTGTCGGAACGTACGAAAATACAATCTTGTTCGCCGTAACCAAATCTCTTACTAAATGCCATAGGATCCTGATGTGTTTCGTCCTCTTGTGAAACACAAGATTTTTTGCCAACGCCATCGAACTCATGCTGTCAGAATAAATCGTCATATAAAGAATAGGAATCCTTAACTCACGTTACATCTCCTTAATCCAAATCAAAGCCTTAGATGCATGACACGCAGCCATATACTCACATTCTGTGGAACTCAACGCAACCGTAGGTTGTAGCCTAGAACTCCACGAGATCGTGGCTCCTCCAAAAATATATGAGTACCCATTTTAAAATGCAGGTTGCACGTCAATTTGATGGACGTGCTTCTTCCCCATCGGCGCAAGTGCAATAATAATATGTTGTGAGTCGAACTTCACCACGGGAGCATAAGTCTCCTTTAAATCAATTCCCTCATGTTGTTGGAAGCCCTTACAAACATGCCTCGCCTTGTACTTAATAATTTCACCCGAAGCTCCAGTCTTCGTCTTAAATACCCACTTTGCATCTATCGCCTTTTTCCCCTCTGGTAATTTTACTTCCACAAAAGTTCGATTATCAACCACCGATTTAAATTCTTTCTCCCACGCTGGTTTCCACTTTCTCTCCCAATCGGTCGACCTCCTTGCCTCGACATAAGATTGGGGATCGCCGGTCATATTTTCCGTAAGTGATTGCTACAAAAGAAACTCCGTCTCTTTAGCATCGGAAAGAAAATAATGCGAATTCGATGCATTTTCCCCTTTTCGATTGTAAGTAAGTTTCTCCGGTTTCTTCCCCTTTGTAATCCGTGAACTCCTTCTAAGAACTTGCTCCTCCTCTTTCTCCTCTTTCTCTTCATCAGATTCAATTTTGATTTCTTTCTCACTCGATTTAGAACTCGATTTAGAGCTTTGAGATTTTTGAAATGTTCGAAGGCACTCGGGAATCCAAAGATTCGTTACTCTTTCTTTCAAATTCAACTTCAACCGATTTTCCCAATTTCTTTTTCTGAGTTTTTACATTCGGTTCCTCATCGGATTCCAAATCCCCAATGAATTGAAAAATTCACAATTTCACTCTCCTCATAAAAAACCAAATTCTCTTTAAATTTCCCAACGGAATTCATGGCGGATTTGAGATCCTCATGAAAATCCACATTCCGAGATTCCTCCACGGTGTGACGAGCCGAATCATACACTCGGTACAAATTCCCCTTCGCACTATAACCAACAAAAATTCCCGGCCAACACCTTGGTGCAAATTTCCCCTTCCTCTTGATTGATTCCATATAAACCGTAGCATGACATCCCTAAATTCTCAAATGATGAACCGTGGGCTTTCTTCCACTCCATAACTCCTCCGGTGTTTTACTTCCGGAAACCGAAGTGAGTGTTCGGTTACAAATATAATTCGCCGTAAAAATCGCATCTCCCCATAAAAACATCTCTCGTCCGGAGCTATGAACCATCGCATGCACCATTTTTTGTAAGGTACGATTCTTCCTCTCGGCCACTCCATTTGACTCCGGAGAATAAGGCGCCGTGAATTGATACCTTGTTCCCCACTCCTTACAATACCCCTCAAAAACAACAAACTCCCCTCCACTTCCCGAACGAATGGACTTAAGCTTCTTATCAATTTGCCTCTCGGCCATTACATGCCATTCCTTAAATTTTCCAAATGCATCCGATTTATTTTTCAATAAATACACCCATGACTTCCGAGAGAAGTCAACAACAATTACCAAAGTATACTTATTACCTCCAATTGTCTTGGGTTTAATATGTCCACAAAGATCGATGTGGATAACCTCCAAAGGACTTTGAGCTCGATGCTTGATGTCTTTATTCGGATGGGATTTCCGAATTTGACGTCCTTTTCTACATCCTCCGCATCCGTTCACCTTCTCACCGGATGTGAGGTCTAAACCCCTCACCGAAGAATGAAGAATCATCTTCTTCAATTTTACCTCGGATGTGTGACACATCCGATGATGCCATAAGGTAAGATCACCTTTCAACTCCGAAATTTGATGTGAAATTCCCTTGGTTGGAACTTTAGATTTCGGCCTCCTCCATAAGAGCCAACTATGATTCTCATCCGTTACAACTCCTTCTCCAATAACATTTTCCTTCTCATTCCAAATCTCGATAGATTGATCACCTCTCGCAAGTAAGCTTCCACCACTCTTTTGTATTTGTGGAACGCTTAACAATTTAACCGAACCGTCCGGAATATAAAGAGTATTTTGAGAACGATACTCCGTCGATCTCTCTTTCCCATCATTATCCCATGAAAGAAGATCAAGCCGAACCGTGCCAACCGTACCAACCGAAATGACATTGCCGCTTGCAACCGTAATAAACTTTGGAACCGTAAGTTCCCTCATGTCATCAAACAAGGTGGCATCCGTGCAAACATGATGAGATGCCCCCGTATCAATAATCCACCCTTTCTCCAAATTTCCTCCACTACTTACTAAATCAAGGGTAAGGTTAAGAACGGGAAAATCATCACCGGTTTCATTACCATGGTCAAAGTAATTTGCATTACCGTAACCACGGCCACCACCGCGGCCACCTCCTCGGCCGCCACCTCGGGCGCCTCTATCGCCTCCTCTACCTCCTCTTCCACTTCCACAATCTCCACTCTTTGCATAACATTGAGGGATCGTATGCCCCCACTTACCGCAAAAATGACATTGCTTATCCTTATCCGGACAAGATGAAGACAAATGTCCAAGCCGGTTACACCAATAGCATGTCACATTGGAAAGATCCGAAAGGACCTTCGGTGGACGACCTTGATCCCTCTTGTTGCCTCGGCCGCCACCACCTCTTGGGCCACCTCCTCTACCACCTCCTCTACCACCGGCATAGTTAAGATCCGGGGTTTCGGGAGTAGTAGAGTTGAGAACTCCTCCTCCTCCACTTGAAGAAGCCGATGGAGTTCCCTCCGAGATTTTGATAAAATTGAAGGTGAATCCGAAGGTGTTATCCTCCTTCGCTCGTAAAATAGCTTTAAGATGCAAAAGCTTCTCCGGTAAAGCGTTAAAAAAAATGCTTAACTTATCTGCATCCAAAATAACTCGGCCATTGTTGAGTAATTGCTCGAGTATAGTACTGAAGCGCTTCACGGCATCATCCATCAATTCATTTGACTTGATGTTAAAATTCATAAAGTCCGTATAAACATATTGACCCTTGTTCTCAACGCTTTTGTCATATTGCTCCTCAAGTGCTTGCCAACACTCATGGGCCGTGCCGTGAGCAAGAAAACGATCAAGCACGGAAGAAGTGCAATTCTTCATCTAACTGGTCGTTGCCGCAATATCCTTCAACCTCCATTGAGCATGTGCTTTACTCTCGAGTGGCATTTTCTCTTCTCTGTTGACAATTCTCCAAAGCTTCTTGAAAATAAGTTGGCCTGGAATAAACTTCTTCCAAACGGCATAATTGGAACCATTAAAGGCCATGGATTTCCCCGACATATTATAATTTTCTTCGTTTTCAAATCCTTCGACAAACTCGGACTCTTCTTCTTCTATCTTCAACTTTCCCTTCCTAATCCTCTCTTTTCTCTCACTCTCATTAGGTCCTCCAATGAATGGATCGGTAGCTGGAAAAGAAGTGTTTTCTTTGCTCTCACTCGGTTGAGTTTGAAAACGGGAATCTACATATCTTATAAGTGTGTCAAACATTTCCTCAAATTTTCTCTCCGTATTCCGGGTCTCCTCAAATCGAGAACCCGAAAAACTGAACTCTCTTGCTCTCTCCGAAGTCCACATGGGGGAAGGAGTATTTCTATTCTTCTTCCTCCCCATGAGCTCCCTCTCTAACTCTGAAGCACTAGCTCCGATACCAATTGTAGGATCTTGAGCAAAAGACAGTCACTATTAATAATTCACAAAACATAAATCATTACACAACGGAAGCTCATAATAGACAAGAGGAATATTTAGCCAAAATGATTTATAAGTGTTCTTGGCCGAAGCCTCTTTACATCATCTCTTCTCTCTTCTCTCTCTTCTCTTATTTCTTTAAATTATCTCTTACTCCAAGATTAATTCTCTATGATTCAATCATTTAAGATTCAATACTCTGCACATATACATTGTTGCCTATATACTCGCTACTCTACACTAAGAGACAACAAGGTAAGACAAGCAGGACTTAGCTTAGCGACGAAGTCTGTCCCTAGCTGATTGTGCACTCTTTAATGAAATTTCCACGAAAGAAGGCGCACGCGCTTTCTTCCTTCAAACGACAAACTCCAAACGTTGAATTAAACATGTGTCGCTCCACGAACACACCTGCACGCAAATTGAAACACTGGCGCGCGAAAACAAAAAGTGACGCGAAACGAAATAGAACATTTCGTTTGCGGATATCAAAAGTATCGTCGCGAAACGACGTAGTACTTTTTGTATGATGACGCGACACTTCGCGTCAAGCAAACAAATGTTGGTATGACGCTTCGCGGAAATACCGCGAAACGACAATATCCCAACATGATAGAGGACCCCTTAACTTTAGATCCACTCACTAATAACGAATGACTCAGAACCACTCTCTCTTACCACTCTAGGCAATACTCTTCAACCACTTATATTAACCACTCACTCCATACCGCTCACATCTCATCAATCCTTCCAAGTCACTCGGTGTGAGCACTTGCTTCGGACACTCGCTCTGAATCACCCCTCCTTGATAATCACTTCCAACCACTCACTCCCTCCCAATCACTCACATTGTGCGACTCATATTGAGCCTTTCATCCTAAAATTTGAATGCACTTTGAGGCACTCGTTCTCGATCCCGAACTCCAAGCCACTCATTTTTAGCCGAATACTTAGACTCACTCACTTCGAGCTAAACTATATGCCACTCACTCCGAGCCACTCATTGTCAACTACTCACTCCCAACCAAACACTTTGAGTTAGTCAACCCGAGAGTCTCACACCAAGCCACTCACTCCGAGCGCCTCACTTTGATTCACTCCGCACTTACTCTGAGCCGCTCACACCCATGCAAATACTCCCAACTACACACTTTCAACCACTTACACCGAGCTATTCACTCTAAACTAAGTCCCAAAACCTCCTTCTCTTACTCGACATTTTAGAGCAAATCACTCCAAGCCACACTCTCTAATTAACCCATTCAGAGCAGCTCTCTCTCAACCACTCTCTATGAACCACTTGTTTTTAACCACTCAATCCAAGCAAATCACAACATTACGCGGCGTAAATGTCACACGAATACTGTCAAAGTTTAAGACCTTTGTGAAATTTAAGCTTCATCACTCTTGAAGCGTATATTAGACCAATAGGGTGAAGTTAAGCGTTCGTGGGTATTGGACTCCAACAAAGTAATACGCTAATGACATAACACCGTTAACGTATTTTTCAATACCCATTGCTAAACCTTTGAATTATAAGTGTCATCATTTCCTTGTTGTTATTGTTATTGCTACTATTGTTTTAAGTAATCTTGTCTTTGTTGTTTTTGCCTTTGGTTTATTACACTTCTTGTAACATGTGATTGTGGTTTTGCCAATCACTACTTTTATTGCTGATTTCGAATTGAAGTCAATCAGGTATAAGATGAGGAAAATAGTGATAAACGCCAAAAAGTCAAAGACAATCTATAAATGGATTATTAAATCAATCACTCATAATCAATTCTATTTTAAAAAAGGTTGTTTTGCATAAATAGTAAAATATTACTAACAAAAGCAATACGCAAAAATATATCCCTTATTTTAGTTCGAAAACTACCAAAATTGGAAAAAAAAAAGATGAGAAAATTAACAATGGTTATGTTGTAAACCATGAGCGATTTGAGGATTCCAACACTAGAAAATTGATACAACCGATAATAATAAAACAAATTTATTTTTTGAGAGGTTCCACAACCGATACAACAATAGGACTGGAAACCTTGTATATTTTATCGGATGATTCCCACGTCCAGCTTCCAAAAACATAATCATCTGAAAAAAAAGAGGATGTTGAGAGATGAAAATTTGTTAGCTTCGCAAAATAAATGAAGCAACAAATTAAATATTTTCATCGTGTATTTAAAGCGATTATACATAAGATAGGAGAGGAGAGAGAGAAGAGAGAGAGAGTAGAGAAAGCGGAGTGAGGAGGGAGGGGAGAGAGAGAGGAGAGAGGAGAGAGAGGAGAGAGGAGAGGGGAGGGGAGAGAGAGGAAAGGGGAGAGAGAGGAGGTAGAGAGGGAGACGGGAGAGAGAGAGGGGGGAGAGAGAGACGCAAGAGGGGAGAGGAGAGAGAAAGCGGGGAAAGAGAGGCGGAGGGGAGAGATGCAAACAATGATGATGCAATATTGTCCCAATGATCAGATGGAAGTAGAGAGATGACAATTTTACGTCCGTCGATGACAAATGACAGAGATGAGATGATGAGCTTGAGATTTATGATGAGATGCAGATGCAGGTCGGAGATGCAAGATATTAAAGGCAGACGGGTGAAGAGAACCATGGGAAACAGAAGATGATGGCGTGAGAGATTATTAGATTTGAGAGTGATGACAACATTTTGAGAAACATGCCGCACGGTGATGATGATGATGACAATGAATGATGATGCAAAAGATGATAAAGATGCAGATGATGATCACCGAGTGATATTATTATTATCGCGATGAGATGATGACCGAGGAAGGAGGGTGGGAAAGGTGAGGGGTAGAGAAAAGAGAGGTGGGATATGTCGGGGGAGGGTTCTTCTTTTCTTGTGAATGAAAACACAAACATATACATTTCCAACTCAAATAAACAAGGTTTTATTCAAAAGAAACTTATTTGTCGTCAATAATTTATTCTTCCCAACAACTTTGATAGTGAAACCTTATTCGTTGACCGGTGATTTTAAAGACCAATTTCGTGGGAGAAAATTGTCAAGAAACTCCTTGTGGTTGTTTCACTTCGCTATATGTACTCCCGGTCCTTATTAGTGAAGGTGGAGCTTGTCGTGAGATCTCTTTCTCGTGACATTTCATGATCATAGCGGGAGAATTATAATGATACGATTGGTATATCTTTGGACAATTTTCTCTGGTGATGTTTTTTACATAACTTTGACTGTAAAAGTTACAAAGAAAACGAGTATAATCAAATATTTCGGTGTTATAAACGAGTCTCGGATTTGCGACGTTATGTGGTTGGATGAGACCACTTCCAAAATCGAAAGCATTTTCGGACGAGAGAGGTACAGCTACGAAAAAAAGAAACAGAGAAAGGAAAAGAGGAGGAGAGGGAGAAGAGGGAGAAGTAGGGAGGAGAGATGAGGAGGTAGGAGGAATGAGGAGGGAAGTAGGAGGGATGGGAAAATACGAGGAAAGAGTAGAGAGGAGAGAAAAGGGAGGAGAAGGTGTTGGATTGGCACGTGAATGGCGATTCAATACGGGGTAAAATGTGATTCGTCACACTCGAAGCCGCCTAAAATAAATAAGTACGGACCCGCCAAGCACTATATCGAGCTGGTGGCACAGTGGTTAGTGCGCTGACAGCTCAAGTCAAAGGTCCTAGGTTTGAGCCCTAGCCCGCTCACTTTACCCTAGTATGGGACATACCGAATCCCAGATTTCACGGAAATCAACATGGTATCAAAGGCAGCGTGATTGCCGATGGTGTGACCGACCTTCCCGTGAGGGGGGGTGTTGGATTGACACTTGAATGCCGGTTCAATACGGGGTAGAATGTAATTTGTCACACTCGAAGCCGCCTAAAAAAAATAGGTGCGGACCTGCCAAGCTCTACATCGAGCTGGTTGCACAGTGGTTAGTGCTGTAACAGCTCAAGTCAGAGGTCCCAGGTTCGAGCCCTGGCCGGCTCACTTTTCCTTAGTATAAGACATACCGAATCTCGAATTTCACGGAAATCAACATACACTTTTGCGTACTATTGCACATCATTGCCTACCAAATTGCTGTTAAAGCTTGTTTAAAGAGAGATAATCTCTTCCCGTGGAATGCTTGTTATTTGTACATGTGCACTCCAATCTGCATGTGCATTGTGTGCACGATATGGTCCAATCACTAGACGCCAAAATTTGGATTTTCTGACATCATGCTCGCTTCTCGCCTCCTCGCTTTAGTTCTTAGATGTTATGTTCCCACCTGTCCCCTCCCTTGCTTTGCTCAATTTTCTTTGTTTGTTTGTCTTTGAGCGGTCAACATTTGAATTTAATTCAGAATTTTTTTTTCTTTTGGCTTTCTTAGATCTACATCTCTGTGTGTTAGCCTGTAATTTGAATGACTTTGTGCTAGTTTTGATTTTAGTGAACTGTAGCACTTCTCCCCATGGTATGTTAGTTTCTGTCTTTGGAAATTCTAACACTACTCTCCATCGTTTTACAGGATCTTCGTCCTCTTTGACTCTCGGGTCCTTTCCACCTCTAAGGCTTGCGATGTCGAATGGCAATGTGGGCTTGGAACTTCTGTTTGGTGAGGGTGGTGTTCGATCCGTAGAGCATTCCGTCGGCGTCTCCATCTCTGGTGAGGATTTGACCTTCTTGCTCCCTCTGTCCTCAATGCTCTCTTTGCTCTCTTTGTTGTTCTCCTTGTTCTCTTTACTTCTGCTTATGATGAACTTGAGTTTGTGCTTGTTAGCATCTGGATATTTGGTTTCTGTCATGCTTGTTGACAGTTCCACCCCGGTTCCATGTGTTCCCTCTTTGCCCCTCCATGCGCTCCCATGCGTTACCTTCCTTGCTGGATTTTGTTTCTGACCATTTTATCGGTTTCCATCTTGCATATTAGCATTTCTGCTGTGGGCGATGCAGCCCTTCATTGTCACATGACCGGTTGCTGCGACCCCATAGCTGCATCTCTCTTCTATGCTTCCCACGCTTCCGCGGACTTCACTACCACCAGATTGGTAAGCTTCCACGCTTTTGCCTGTGAGGTTCTCCTTGCAATCTTTGGTTTGGAATTTAACTTTGTACCTGCGACTGCTCCCTGTGCTTCTGGTTTCGGTCTGCCCAATTTTTGTTCCACATTTTTCTGTTTTACAATTGGACTTTTTCTTACTTTGGCTTAACTTTCTTTGTGGCAGGTTGATGAGTTATAATCTGCTTGTGAGACTTGATTCCTCGCTGGAATCTGAATGTGGAGGTGGAGTTTGAGAGGTTGGATCCGTTTGCGACTCTTGAAATTGGAGGATTTGCACGTTGCTGATCGCTCGACCATCCCTATGTGAGTGTCTCCCACTCTCTCCTCTTTCCTTGTCCCTCCCACTTTTCTGATCTCCTGCATTCTTTTGAAATACATGCAGGTTTTTAGTCATGAGCATGAAATCTGATTTTCTACTATTTGTCTGATGACTGACTGTTTGCTGTTTCAATTTTTCTTTGAAATGCCTTGTGTCTTTGTCCATCAGCTTCTGGTCTGTGCTGATATTTTTTGCCACTGTTTTGCAGATTCTTCAGCTGCACCCTTTTGGCTCGGTTGGAGACGTCCCTCATTGTGGCTTCGCTACCCCGGGTGTACTCCTTTCCCTTTGCAACCTGCTGGCAAAGCTCTGCGCTCATTGATCGGTAAGCAATTCCTTTTGGATCTCTCGTGATATGTTTTGTGGAGTTTGTGTCGCAGTTGCCTTTGAATGTTGTAGTTTCTTGCTGAGTTTTGGATTTGCCTTGCTTGTCCCTTTGGCTGTCTCCACTCTCCTTGTGCAGGCTGCTTTGTACCTGCATGAAGTTAGACTCCTTGTGCTTGATGCGAGCCTTCTCCCTGTGATTGTCACTCAATTGTGACTCGCTAACCCTTTCTTCTCATTTTGTCTCACTTGCAGGTGAACTGTTGGAGCCATTAGAGTGTGTGTCGACTTTGGACACGTTTGTTGTGTTAGATTCGATATCTAGCAGCAACTCCACCACTTCATTCCACTACAGTGTTTCGCGTTCTACTTCTCCAACCAGGTGAGGACATATGCGAACTGCTTTGGCAGTGAGAGAGTCAACCA
Organism: Zygnema cylindricum; assembly: GCA_037447655.1. Taxonomy (NCBI): domain Eukaryota; kingdom Viridiplantae; phylum Streptophyta; class Zygnematophyceae; order Zygnematales; family Zygnemataceae; genus Zygnema; species Zygnema cylindricum. Next base: position 550,948 of record JBBHKE010001856.1, on the reverse strand, counting down.
ACAAATCGGTGTGGCCATTGAAAAGATTATGCCTGCTGACTTTGCTTGGTCTAATAGGTCAGAATAGTGAGTGCTTGGTCTAATAGGTTAGAATAGTGAGTGATGTATGATTCGATGGATGTTCCCTCTTGATAAGATGTTTGAAGAATATTCTGGTTAGCTCGGTCCTCTTAGACCATGTGAGTGTGATCTTCTCCTCTGCGCTTTTGACTGAATTGCGGTCACCCTTCGCACTTCGAGAGCTCTCTGCAGCTTTCCATGTTGTCTCTTTCATCCTCTTTGACCATGCCGTATTGTTGACATCGTCCCTCATGATCTCCCCTTAACAAAATGTTTGGTCTTCTGTCTGAGAGGCCTGGTTTTTTATGAAATTGTTCTAATCAGGTTTTCTGTTTGCTGGTCACGTTTTTTGTCTGCTGCCTTTGCACATTCTGCAGGTATCGATGGTGACGTCGTTGTTTACTCACTGCTCTGATTCACTTGCGCTCACCTTCTCTTCTCTAGTGACTGAATACACAAGGGGCACCATTGTTATTGTGGGCCCATAACCTGTTAGTTTTAGGTGCTCACCTTAGCCCCTGGTAGAGGGCAAAAGTAGATAAGCCTAGAACATACACTAGAAGGTAGTGCCGTTATGTGGCTCACAAAGGGTTTAGAGATGGGAGTAGAAATAGATATAGACAATAGAGCAGGCAGGTTTAAACATCTTTGAATGGAATTATAGAAGTAGGAATTACAATTGTCTCTTGGACATTCTCTATCTAATTAATCTAGATTCTCCTCCTATGCCTATTTGTCTAATCTCTGTGATCTCTACACAATGATGTCTTCTATGAATAAAACTGTTGCACATCAATGCCTACCAAATTGCTATGAAAGCTTGTTCTGGGAGAGATAATCTCTTTCCGGTGGAATGCTTGCTATTTGTACATGTGCACTCCGATCTGCATGTGAAATGTGTGCACGATATGGTCCAATCACTAGACGCCAAAATACACAGTGTCAGGCGTCGGTGGCCGCGCCCAAAGATGCGTCAGTATTTTTGCCGAAAAATGTGTGTCATGGAATCGTCACTCGATTTCGTACGATTCAATCGTGAAGTCTGTACAATATCGGCAATCCGATTTTCGTACATAATATTGGCGCTCCTCCGTACATAATATCGATCGAGATTGCCTAGAAACAACAGAAGGAATGAGAAGGAATCAAGAAGAAATAAAAAGAGACGATGGAAAACAAGGAGAAACAATAAAATTGAGGGAAACTTGTCTGCTCTTGCCTATCGTGTTCATTTGAAATTCAACACCCCACAACTTATTAGTTTACATTAGGATTTCTTAAGCTTTTCACCTTTACCTAGTCTTTTCCAACCTTTTCTTTTTATATATATATATATATTTGTTTATTTTTAATATATTTTAGCGAACTTTCCTCTCTTACTTGCTGTGGGCAGGGCAAAGTCCATAGAACCAAAAAATGACCCTTTCCAGTTTTCCATTCTTTCCTCCCTTTCCCCTATTCTCTCTCTATCACGGCTCACCTTGCGAGGTGATTGTAAATAAAGTTCGATGAGGTGAGCGAATAGGGAGATGTTGTCGCACGTGTCGGAAGTTTTTGACAATTTTGGTGCGCAGAGTACCAAAAAAAAACCGTTTCCCAGCCTGTGCATGACTTTTTTCAGTGCACTTTTTTTCGTACAGGGGCCGTGGAGGGGGTCTCGACCAACGGACGCCATTTCGCAAAAGCGAAGTCCGATAAAGCGTCTCTCTCTCTCCCTCTCCCACTATCGCGTCTATCTCATAATTCTTGCAATAATAAACGTCAATAAAAGATCTCTAAAAGCGATTTATTTTTACTATCTTTGGGCGTATTTTGATGGCAAGTAGAGTGAGAAAAGACTAAAAAACAAAATCAGGAAACCATGGCGGAAAGTTTTAGAACTTCTGACGTCAACGCCGTCATAATTAGAGCGTGACATCAAAATGTCACAAACCCTAAACATCTACAATGTCACAAGTAGCTAGACGTCTACAACCGTCGCTATTTTGTAAACATCATCAATTGTTGCGAGTTTTGTAGTCGTCTACGACCGTCACAAATTACATCCACGTCTACATCCGTCACAATCTAAAGAAACGATTTCCTTTCTTTAAGTATGAATGCTCTGAAAATAGTACAAAGAATTTTGGCTAAAAAACAAAGTTTCAACAGTAAAGTTTCGGTTACATGCAACAGTGCCCTTAGTTAGGGTACTTTCGCATGTAACCGAAACTTAATCTTGTTACTTTGTTGTTTAGGGAAGATTCTCCGTACAACTTTTAGAGCATTCGGATGTAAACGCAAATAACATGTCACTTAAAAAAGTGACTTACGTAGACGTGTACGAAACAATGTGACAGATGAAGTGGTACAAAAAATGAGGCAAAACTTCCACTCGGCTTCAATTTGAGGTGTCTCTCCGCATGCTGTACAATTTTTGCGACTTCGTAATGTCCGTACGCCACATTGTTGGCGGTTTCAAAACCCTAAAATACCTTTCGCTGTCGCACAGAAATGCAGTTTCGTTTTTCTTCTTCCCACTTGCCGACAGGTGCCCCAATGTTTTTCCTACGCCGTATGTGTGAAGACACGTATGTTTGAGAGAGACGGCCCCTGTACGGAAATCAGCGCACGGAAAACAGTACGCACAGGCTGGAAACGTGTTGTGTGTTATTTTTTTCTGGTACTCCGCGCACAAAAAATGTAAAAAACTTCAGACACGTGCAACAGCGTCTGGCTATTCACTCACCTTATTGGACTTTATTTCAAATCACCTCGCGAGGGTGATTTGATGTAAAGTTTGAACATGTGGTGAAAGGAAGCGAAAGTGGGTCGAAATGCGCTAGACGACAAATTGCTTCACGCTAAACGACAAACTAATGTACGTATAAAGTTTCAAGGTAACGCAACTTGTACGGTGGTAGTTTTTATGTTTTGGTACGGTTGCCGATTTTTTTCGTTTTTTTTTTTAAGTTTTGGAAGAAAACGACAGAAAATAGCTGTAACATTAGCACATGCGAAAGTACCCTTACAACTTGTATCTTCCTGTTTGACTATTCTACACCATGAATCGTTATAAGTGTTAATAACCCCGATTTGGCGCCCTTAAATTTTCAACCTCGAACCTAAAATATAATAAAAATTAATATTTTTTCCTTTAGGGTGATATAATTTCTTTCTAATTAGCGTCAATCACTCTAATGTGGACTACTTTAAATTGTGTAGAGTACAAAATGTTCCAACTTGTACTAAAAGTGCCTATTTTTTTTGTACAAACGTATAGAAAAAGTGTCAAATAACGACATCGACACAGGAAAGTGAGTGTGTCGACAAGAAAAAAACTCAGATTTAGTAATACAGACAGGGGGAAACCACATGAATTTGTTTTCACATGTCAAAATGTCAACTATGTGAACTCGGCTTTATTGGCTACAATAGGGGAATGTGTTCCCAAATTAGTGTTACAGTATAAATTAGCGTTGAGCTTTGTTGGCGTAGGCCCTTGAACTAGAAATAGGTTCAATAACACCATTTGTTTCTTTACTTAATTTATTTACCCTAACAACAATTCACATTGTGCTTTTCATAATCGGTCACAAATGGCACAATAGACGGTTAGATTGCATTGTTGAATCGACCTTCGACAAATCGTTATGTATTCAAAGAAGTTTAGTACTTTGGTCAGCGCGCATACCTCTAATTTTTTGGTACGTTCACTTTTGCACTTTACACCGTTTGGTTTAATTTGAATCATAGTGTTGCGTGGAAAACGTTCTTCCAGTCCAACGCACAAGTTCGGTCTTGAAAAGTGGTTGTCGATGGTAACGTTGTCAGGAGAACATGTGTTTGGTATCGTGTATGCTACCGGATTAAGTTTTTGTTTCGGAGGACTAAAGAAGAATTTAGTTTTAAGTGAGAAAAAGTGTGGGAGACTAATATGAGAGCGATGTCAACAAATAAAGGTCAAGCCATAAATGGATTATTGAATCAGGTCCTCGTAATTAGACGTAATTGAAAGAGTGTTGTTTCACATAATTAGGGAAAATATGACCAACAAGAAAAATATGACCAACAAAAAATAACACGTGAAAATGGATCGCTTAATTTAGCTCAAATACTAGCAAAGCAGGAAAAAAAATGAGAAACCCAACAAGTTCATGTTGTAAACCATGAGCCATTTGAGGATTCCAATACTGGAAAATAAGAATAATAAAACAATTTATCATATGAGAGGTTTCAAAATCGATACAATTATAGGACTTGAAACATTGTATTTATTATCGGATGATTCCCACGTCCAACTTCCAAAAACATAATTATCTGAAAAGAAAAAGATGAAAATTATGAAATTTTGTTAGCTACGCAAAATAAAATAAGTTAAACTATTTCATTATGTCTAGAGCGATTATTCATGAGAGGGGAGAGGGGGAGGAGGGGAGAGGGGGAGAGGGGAGAGGAGAGAGGGGAAAGGGGAGAGGGGAGAGGGGGAGAGGGGAGAGGGGAGAGGGGAGAGGGGAGAGGGAGAGAGGAGAGAGGGGGAGAGGGGAGAGGGGGAGAGGGGGGCAAGGGGAAGAGGGGAGAGGGGAGAGGGGGGCAAGGGAAGAGGGGAGAGGTGGGCAAGGGGAGGGAGGGGAGAGGAGGAGAGGAGAGAGGAAAGGGGAGAGACGAAAAAGGTGAGGGGAGAGGGGGAGGGGGAGAGGGAGAGAAAGAGAGAGAGAGAGAGAGAGATAGAGAGAGAGCAGAGAGAGAGAGAGAGAGAGAGAGGAGAGAGAGAGAGAGAGAGAGAGAGAGAGAGAGAGAGAGAGAGAGAGAGAGAGAGAGAGAGAGAGAGAGAGGAGAGAGAGAGGAGAGAGAGAGAGAGAGGAGAGGGGAGAGGAGAGAGGAGAGAGAGGGAGAGAGGGAGAGAGGGAGAGAGAGAGAGAGGGAGAGAGAGAGAGAGAGAAGAGAAAAAGAAGAGATAGAGAGGTCAATGAGAAGAGAATCCTTAGAAAATTGTTTTTCTAATAAGTAATATAGTATCATATCATTCGCATTCCGTGTGTTTTTTTTTTGGTTTTTGCGAACAAAAAACACGACGAATCATATTTCATCAAAAGTCAAACAAAAAAAAAAAAAATGCAACTTACTTGTCTTGCTGTCGACCGATTTTTTCGTCCCAACAACCTTGATAGTGAATTTTATTTGTTGACCAGTAGCGTTAAAAACCAATTTCGTGGGAGAAACAGTGACCAAAACTCCTTGTGGTTGTTTCAATATCAATTTGTACGTTGAATTTTTTGGTCTTTTATTTGTGACCGTACGAGTTGTCGTCAGCGATCCTGAGACATCCGTCATCATAAGGGATGGTGTATTATAATGGTACGATTCAAAAGTATTGGGGAAATTTTGTTTGGTGATATCTTTTACATAGTCTTGAGTGTAAAAGTTACAAAGATAAAGAGCATAATCGGAAATTCCGGTATTAAAAACAAGGCCCGGATTTGCCGCGTTATTTGGTTGAATGAGACCACTTCCGAAATCGTGGGCATTTCCGGACGAGAAAGGGATAGCTGCGAAAAAAAAGAAAGAGAGAGAGGCAGGGAGGGAGGAGAGGGAGGAGAGGGAGGAGAGGGAGGAGAGAGAGGGAGGAGAGGGAGGAGGGAGGAGAGGGAGGAGAGGGAGGAGAGAGAGGAGAGGGAGGAGGGAGAAGAGGGAGGAGGGGGAAGAGGCGGAGGAGGGGGAGGATGTGGAAGAGGCCAAGAGGGAGAAGGTAAGAGCAGTGACAAGGAGTGACGCGGGGGGAGGAAAATTGAGGAGGGACATGGAGCGAGGGACGAGGAAATACGAGGAAAGAGTATAGCGGAGGAGAGAAAAGGGAGGAGAAGGAAGGATAAAGAAGCAAGAAAAAAGAAGAAGAGAAGAAAGAAAAAGGAGAAACAACAAGATTTACAGAGACCTTTCTGTTCTCCCCTACCGTGGACATTGGAAATTCAGCGCCCCACAGCTCAAAAGTTCACCTAGGATTTTTTTTAACTTTTCAAAGCCTTTTCATAGTCTTTTTGAAACTTTTTTTTTTTCATATATTTGTTCATTTTCAATCAATTTTAGCGAACTTTCCTGTCTTACTTGTTGTGGGCAGGGCATAATCCACGGGACCAAAAAAATTACTCTTTTCCAGTTTTCTCTAATCCTCTCCCTGTTCCTTTTTCTCTCACTTTCACGGCTCTCTCACTTGTGGTAGACAACCATTACTACATCTCTTCAATGAACCACAACCTTTCAAGATCCATTTCCAAACCATTTCCCCGTCTTCACCATCGACTTCTCTTCCATTCCAACATCATCTTTTCCCTCCTTTCTCTCTATCCCACCTGTGGTCGACAAGGCGGACATGAACTCTCCGACGGACCAATCAGGTCGCAGAGATTTCAAAAGTACCAAGGCTCCTCCCACGTGTGGGGCAGCCATGGATGTTCCACTTTCAATGGCCGTAAAGTTGCCGTCCCCCAGTGGGATACCTCCTTCAGCGCCCTTGGGGAATGCCGCTATAATACCATCGCCAGAAGCCACAATATCCGGCTGTCATGTATTGAGAAAGAGGGAAAAAGAGAGGAAGGGAGAGGGAGAGGGAGAGGGAGGGAGAGGGAGAGGGAGAGGGAGAGGGAGAGGCAGAGGAAGCGGAAGAGGAATAAGGGGGGGGGAGGGGGAAGGAAAGGAGGAGAGGAGAGGGATTGGCAAATATTCGATAAGAAATATTCAAAAACCATAAAGTAACCTTAAAATGTTAGATTTTGGCAAGTGTATGTCTTTCAATAATATGAGTGCAAGTTGACCAACCAGACAGGTGGCATCAAATGGTTGGCAAACCGAACATTTGTACGGAATCTCAACAAGAAAGATTTTAAACAAAAAGTTATCGCGTGAATATCCCCAAGGAATATCCTGTTTACATCTATTAACATATCTTTAGGCATTCAGTTGTATCGTATCGTTCGCATGTGAATTTCTAACATGCAGATAATGGTTGTTGCTGTGAAAACTAGCTGCAATTGAAGTCAATACAATTTACAATTTATTGATTCTAGTTTTACAATGCTGGATAAGTTTCGTGTGATAGACAAAAAATGCCTCTCTTACAAATTAGTGTCTCAAGGTTGTTTGGGTTCCACTATATCTAGACATTGGAACTCCGATCAAAATTAAATCTTTTGACAATGGCAAGAGGTTGTAATGCTTCTTCTGAAGTCAAATCTAGTCTTAAGATTTTTAAACATTGATTTGTCGATGTGTCTCCTTTGCTTACTAAAGGTGGTCCTCATTGTGGTTAAAGAATGCCAGACAGTACGTCCTTGGTTACAGATTCAAAACTATTATCCAGAATAAAAACGTTGGAAATACGATTCGCAAAAATGTAACAGAAATAGAATGTGCACCAAAAGGTATCTTGATAACTTTATATACAAAAAATACTCAATCATGGGACATATGACAATGCCAGTTGCCTTTCTTGGTTTTTGGGTTTTACAATTTATTTTAGGGCAACCATAAATTTTCCGAAGTTTATAAGTTTTGAGAGTAACATAAATTTCGTTTTTTATTTTTTAAATCACGTAAAAAAATCTAAAATGGGAACAAGATTCAACTTTATGTGAGATAAAAAAACAAATTTTGTGAAAAAAGACAATGCGAGGAAAAATTTTCATTTTGATAAAAAAATTGAGATACAGAAATAAATGTTGAAACGTAATTGAAACTCCCACCTTCATTATGTCTGCAACTGGATTTGGTCCCCTCGATGAGAAACCAGAAGTCGCAGGAATGGCATTTTGTTTCACAATCAAACCTTGGATTGCCGCTTTTGCCGCATTCCTGAAAATTAGACATTTGCAGAAATCATTTAGACAACAACATTTTCTTTGTAGATTTCACTTTCATAAAACTTGATATCTATTTTTTTGCCTAGTCGAAATTGAACTCTCTTTGAAAAAAAATACAACACTATCACCGTCACATGGCATTGACGAGTGTTTCTCATATAACATAACATCCACCCCTGTAAACTGAAAACTAAGCCGAATTTTGCCAAGTTGAATTGCTTTAACATCGTTTACCGCCAATTTTCTGTTCAAAATAGTGAAAATACCCACAAATATGCTGCCGAGAGAAGCTTCGAGGACAAGACCTATAGTGTAGGAACTCAATCATCTATCCAATCACCTGAATCGTAGTTCAAATTTTAGAAATTCTCTATACAATCCTATTGCTGATTTTATAGAGCAACGGCGATTAATTATTTAGATACTCGCTAGGCCAACGGTTATTCAAACTTTAGGGTTTCTACAGGCAAGGATGGTTCAAATTTTTGATATTCTACAGGCAACGGTTCAAATCACGTAAATGTCAGCCAAAGAAAGTTCAATGTCTAATATCCAAAAATGTAAGTACTGAACCGCGCCTAACTTCATCGGCGTAAATGGTAATTATATATAAACGTCCAAGAAAAATCAAAACGTACAATATTGACGTTTCGTGTGGTTGGAGAGTTAATCCAAACTTTTCTTGACGCAGATATGCAAACCAACGCGTGCCCCTAGGAGACTATTGGATCTTTACACCAAATTTGAGGTCAAATGGCTAATATTACCACTTAGAAAGAGCTTTCAATTTAGGGTTTTTTATGATTTTTTAGCGTTTCGACCCTTATTTTGACTTGCGAATGTAAAAGACCCTGTTATAAGACCAAAAGAATCATGAAAACTGTTGCGTTTAACAACTTAAAAATACACCATGAATAGATATTAATGTTATTGACACCAGATCGGCACAATTAAATTAGAAGCTTTGTATCTAAGATATAATCAATAATACTTTTTTGTCCCTTTACGCAAATATAGTTATGATTTAGTTAATGTTATAGAGGTCTCTTTCGCATAAAGCGCGCGAAAAAAAATGAATATGCGCATGGAACAAATGCAGTGTTTATCAAATGCGTTGACAGACTTTGACTTAATAATATATATATATATATATATATATATATATATATAACAATTAACAATTAACAATCACAAATTCACAATTCACGTCGCTTTTTTCAATTTTGTTTAGAACAACGATATACGAAATTTACTCAAAGTTCAAAATCATGAAAAAATAATGTATTTTTCTAAAAAAGTCAAAAAAATCACGAATGGGACTTCTATGGGTAATGTACACTAATTTAAGAGTTACTTAAACACTATACTGTACGTAATGTGCGATTTGTACGTCGATTGCTCGATAACTCGTACATAAGTACATATACACGGCACCGGCGTCGATAAGGGAAAGTGAGCGCCGTAGCCACGCGAAAGGGCACTAAGTTTTGATTCAAAGTAATAAAGACTAGGGAAAAAAGTACGATCCTGTTCTCACATGTTGAAACGTGGACTGTGTGAACACAAATTATGAGGGATACTATTCGGGAATGTGAAAATAAATTCCTAAACGTTAACTACACCGTGAATCGCTATTAGCATTAAAAAATAACTAGTGTAAATAAATAATTAGTGTTATTAACTTTAATTTGATTTTTTCGCTTTTCGGAAAAAAACATTTTACTATAATTTATTCATAACTTTAATTTGGGTACAGTTCGCCTATAATGAATCAACGATCGAGAACTTTTTCTTGAAATAGGTAAGAGTACAAAATCTGACAAAACGTACACCGTCGCGTCCTTTTACTCTAATTGATTTATATCTCTAATTTGGGTTTTCTCTCGTATAATTAATACGCGATCGATATCTTTACACTACGCAATCGATATCTTTACACTAAAATAAGTACAATCTCATTTTGTCTTTTATTCTGAGCGCAAACTTACGTGCGTTCGCGATTGTTTTAATCCATGTTTCGTACTTTACTTAACAAAGTACCATTGTGTACGGACTGATACGTTTCGTACACCACTCTATTCAAGAAGACCATAAATTAAAGTTATTAACGCTAATCAGCAAGTACCTTAATTAACGTAGAAAAAACAATTAGTGTTATTAATCTATTTAAGCTATCATGGTCAAAATTTAGAGGCGCTGAATTAGCGTTAGTAACGCTAATAGCGATTCAAGTTGTAATGTTGACATATTGTTGGCTTTCGGTTATCGAAGCCAAAATAGCTTTATAACTGTTTTTTTTCCTTACACTAATAATGCTTCATGGTGCACCATCTACCACCATCTGCCACTTTCTATTGAAATTTTGTAGAGACTATTATCAACACTCACGTTTTTTTTACTCTAAAACTAAAAATCGAAGCAGTGTGACTTATCTCGAAAGGCTCTGTTGACTTTTTTTTGAAAACGACAAGTACGACTCACCACAAGAAACCATACTCACGTTTTATTCAAATATGCCAAGATTTTTAGACCGTCGGCGTAGCCCACGTGGGCGGTCGGCAGTAAGTGGTAGTCCACCAATGGAAGCTGCGAAGAAGAGACATCTCGCAAAATCATTCCGGCTCCTCCGGCTGTACGGAAATTTGCTCCTTTTGCGACACGTGTGTTCGTACCGCGATCACAAAGTACTATTTTTCCCTTAACCATAGCGAGATCTAAACTGCCTGCAACACAGAATCTACATCAGCCCACAGAGAGCGTTAGACGGTTAGAGTTCTTAAATGATAGGAATAAGAGTCAATCGGAATGCGCTCACAAATACTTTTATGTCTCAATGCGGAAGCGACATTAAAATGAAATCAAACATTACAACACATCGAAAGCGCATAATCCAAGATAGAGAGAAATTGAATACTCAGTAACATAAACTCATATTAACTCAATCCTTAAACAGTACACTTCTCTTAATTCATTCCTCCTTAATTGACTCTTGATTGATTCCTTATTATTACTTCTAACTCACACGATGGCTTTTAAACTAAGTCGTGGAAACAATCTAGAACACTAACTCTAGAAGTGTCTAAATGTACTTAGACGTAAATGTGGTACAAAACGAAAAATGAAACTACTAGAAACAAAACTGACAAAGTCCTATACGACAAAATTAACTTTCGCGAAACGAAACTACACCGTCAATCGTTATTAGAGTATATAACGCCAATTCGGTGCCCTTTTTTCAAAAAATATAACCTGAAATACAATTAATAGCGCTATTTAAGTACGTGGACCATAATCTGCCACGTATCGAATCAATAACGCTAACTTTTTTTGACGCTGTTTAATCCTTGACTCTAATAGCGATTGGCGGTGTACTAGACGTAGGTCACGCGAAACGAAACTTCTCGAAGTACGACACTAGAATAAAAACTAATCAAATCGTGTACGTGTGAAAAGTACACGCACAAAATACTACATCAAACGAAACGAAACAAACCATAATACGCGAACCGACGCACGACCAAAACAATCGCGACTAAATCTATACCACACTAACTACGAACCAACATTACGTAAACGTAGATTCGAACATTGATAATCCTAACATTAAACACCTTTTTAATGTTCAGCGTTTAGTGCGTATTCAATGCATTTAGTGCGTACTTAATGAATTTAGTGCGATTGACAAGGGGCAGATTGACGCGTCATGGAACAACATAACACCTCACATGAATATTAGTGAATGTTAATGGTAATCACCTCCATAAAATCACTTTTCATGCCGTATTCTTTTGACCACTTTCTGCAACTGTTTTCTTCTACGGCTGATCCTTTGAATTCTACTTCTTTTTTTCGTTTTCTTTATTGAATTTTGGTATTTTCTCAATTTTCACAATTTTATTTTCTTTTCCCATATTATAAACTTCTTCCCTTACTCCAATTTTCTGAACACTTTTCCTCTCTCCTTCTCTGAGTGCCTTAATCTCCTTATGCAAATTATTTTCAGTTTCCACTTCCAAGTCACCTTCACTTCCTCCTACTATTTTTAAGTCAATAACCTCTTCCTCTTGCAAATCTTTCTTACTCACCGATCTGTCGCTGGAAAAATTGACAGAAAGTAAATCCTTTTCTGTCACCTTTTTGTCCACTCCATTTTCGGTGACAACAAATTTTCCTTTCCTTCCTCATGTTCCATATCTCGAAAAACAACAATCGTCAAGTATACAAATTCGTCGACGGGAAGTGTAACCCTTCGTGTAGGGGGTCGAACTCGATTGTCATCCCATCCTTTTCTGAAAGTTCCTGTGACACATGCATTTTCATATAGCGGACGTACCCTAAAGGTATGCCCTAAATCATTATAGTAAAAACAATTTTTTGACTTACAACCTTTTTTATTTTTTTGGAACTATGATCTGACACCTTGAAAATTCTCCCTATTCATTAGAGCCTTTTTATCAGCCTCTTTCTCTAAATCATACCCGATTGCTATAGTTAAGTTCCAATCCTTTTAATCAACTTGTTTTAACCTTTCTAATGCACACCTATATTCCTTAGGTAATCCTTTCATTAACAAGAGAGCCTTTTGAGCATTTGTAAAGTTTCCTCTTGCAATATCATTTTCTACAAACAATATTTGTATCCCAATACAATAATTCAACATACTACCTCCATCATACTTGTATTCAACTATTTTTGTAACATTACTCATTTAGTGATACACAGAAGTCTTTTGATATCCACGTTCTAAGCACTTCCATAATTCAGTTGCACTTATCAAATTAAGGTAAGTCATTACAAGTTCAATGGTCAAGGATAGCTTGATAATCAGCAAACACTCATCGTTCTTCTCCTCCCATCCAATGAAAAATTCAGCACATGTCCCATCCACCACATCCATTAGCTTCCTCAACTTGAAGTAGCCCTTCATAATACTCCTCCAATAGCAATATTTAGATCCTTCAAATATGGGTAAGATTGATTCATCCAATATGGGTATCCATGGGCGTGGGCCCATAACCTGTTGTCCATAGCCATTTCCAGCCATGGATTTACCCTCGGAAGCACCACAGACTACCCCAAAAACAACCTACTTTGAATCCACTCAGAATTCTAAAGAATTAACAAAACAAGCTGAAACTTCAAAAACAGATGTTTTCTAGGTCAATAGGCATTCCCACAAATTTTCATATAAAAATACAAAACAGAATTATCACATCATCTAGTCAAAGTTGGAGGAAAACAGTATGCCAGAACTTTAATAAATCAGACCAGCTTCACAATGAGGTAAAGCACAGACCAGGCACACACTAGACCTGAAAATCTGTGACAACATTAAAAGTACAAGGAGAAACACACATGCAAAATTTCAGATAATTTTGCCGACAGATCTGAGAGCAATCCTCATATGAAATTACCAATAATGACCAAAAACAGATTTGGTACAGAAAGTTCCTAAGTCCAAAAATGACTAAATCCAACAAATATACGCTAGAGCCACTACTAAATGTACAGAGGCATACCAGCCGTACAAAATCTACCAGCTACCTCTATTAATGTGAGTATACCCCAATACTTCGAGGTATGTCAGAATGAGTAGATCTACACTAATAACTGTTGTTTTTTGGTCTACAAAAGACCTCGGAAGCGACCCAAACTATCAACCGTAAAGCTAAGCAAATCTAGTCCAATGAACAATCCTTTGAAATGAATGCCCTCAAAATAAATGAATGCATTCCCAGATGCATTAATAGAAAAATCCCCATCACACACACTATAGGTCTCCCAAAAACACAGATCAGACACACCATAGGTCTGCAAACCTGCGACCATTTCACACAGACCAAACACACAATAGGTTTGCAAATCTGCGGAAAACCTAGGACACCTTAGGAAAAATGCATACACATATGCATTAAACAACAAAACAAATACATGCACAATGCATGACCAACAAACATAAAATTAACATATATAAATAATAATAAATGAATGCCATCCCATATAACAAAATGTATAATCACATAATTAAATGTATCACTTAAGTGCATGACCTATTGGGCAACCCTAAAAGACTACATCGTTGGTCCCTACTTTTCGCGCTAAGCATTGATATGTCGCAAACAAAGCTCATAGTTGTATATAAACTTATAAGATGTCAGTCAATCACGTAACTGTCACTAAATCCTATTTAAGCGTAATAAACTAGTACTAAGAGTAATTTGATCTTAAGCGTACACTTGAGAGTGAAACAATCATAAGCGTAAACTTGTCTACAAGTACGACACTACACACACACACTGATTAAACTGTCGAAATCCAAAATCACTTAATAATACATCACAAAAATAAAAACCTTTATAAAATAGGGGCAGACGCCTTCCGCCATCAAATCTAACACAATCTATTTTCCGAGATGACACCGTACTATCCAAATTCCTTTTCGTACGGAAACCGCTTCCATTTCAATGAACGCGGCTTGTCATATGTAATGTACACGTCATTTTGTCATAAATGCCGCCCGTCGCAAATAAGGTACACCTGTCCAAAATAGATGCGCCCTACCGGCGGCGTCCCTTTTTCATTAATGTACCTGTCACATTATGTTTCGTACGGCCGGCGTACAATTTCAATCATATCGAATATTTCACATCGGATCGCTTCGCGATCTGCCGTCCATTTCTCAACCTAATCATCGCCACTCATTTAATCCTTCACGTCCCTTTAATTTTCTTGAACATTTACTCCCCCAATCTGCAAGTCCATTTGAACCACCACATTACATCCAATTATTACTTACGCATTAAAATCGCGTCAGTATGCACAAAACATCGCGAACACACGAAACTAACTTTTCAAAACAACACTCCCCTGAAAATTTAGTGACAGAACATAATGTGACAGGTTGCATTTATGTAAAAGGACGCGACGTTAGAGAGATTCTATTTTAGACAGGTGTGTTGACTTGAGGCAACCAGTGCCCCAGAGGAAGAAGAAGAAGCACCAACAGTTGCCATAGTATTCAAAATACAAAGAGGAAACACTCACAAAAACCCACAAAAGACCGACTTCACAATGAAGCCCCCAAAAAACTAGACACACTCTAGGAGTGCAAATTTGCTACAATATAGATAATACCACAAAGAAACCACATGCAGAATTTCACAAGAACCTGCCAAAAGATCACAATGATCTTGCAATTTAAAAACCCCCAAAAACTGCTTCGCAGTTTTCATAGAAGGAATGCCTAACTCCAAAATATTCTAAGTCCAACATATACAAGTGAGCCTACAGCTGAACTACACCGTACTATAAGTACCGTGGTTGGGCGGTACACATAAACCTAGTCGAAACAAAAACGCGCCGTCGACAATACACAATTATATACATCAAACCTAAAACTAGCAGCCGCTAAAATGAGATAGTTCGCCGTCAAAGTTTGTCAGATGAAATGACGTCCCAGTCAATATTTCTCTTCCAAAAATGAAGGCGGACTCCGTCCGCCGTCCTTGTATTCTTTCATCACCGAAGATGAACCTCCACGTGTGAATTCGGTCACCAAATAAAACTGTACTTCGTCATCCAGATCAAACAATCTTGAATTCCTCACCGATCGACACGTGTGCCTGGAGTGTACTCAATCTGTGTACTCCCTTCGGAGTTACATACGACGCTAAATCCGATCTACAACAACCTGTACACAAAATGACCAAGTCTGAAATCTCTTTGTCACACACGAGATATAGAGAGGACCAAAGGTTTCGAAAACAACACTCCACTAAACCTTTAGACTCTCTCATCCACTAAGTCCACATTCCTCTCTACAAAACTTCAATTTAGGTGCCGCTAAATGCCTAGTCATCATATCTGCTACCATCTTCTCATCCGAGAGATAACTGAGTTTTAATATTTTGTTCATCACCTTCTCTTTCACAAAATGCAGCTTGATATCAATGTGTTTGCTATTGAAGTGATGACTCGAGTTAGATGCAATTGCTATAGATGCTTGGTTGTCACACCACACTATTTGAGGTCCAAATTGCATGAAATGAAGCTCTTGAAGAAGAGACTTTACCCAGAGTAACTCCTTCACAGCTGAACTTGCCGCTATATATTAATCCTCTATTGTAGACCGAGTTGTGACCTTCTGAAGCTTGGTGCTCTAGCAGCATGTTCCATTTCCAATCTTCAGAATGAATCCGGTGGTGGAACGGCAGCTTGGCATATCTCTATAACTCGCATCGCTCCTAGTCTGAATGTTGACTTCATCTCCACCGAGAGCAAGTTGTAGATTCCGTGTCACTGCAAGATACCGAAGAACCCTTTTTGCTGACTCTTAATCCGATCTCCTCGGATTCTATAAACTCCAGCTTAAAACACCAACTGCTGCCGCAATGTTTGGCCTCGTACAGTTCATTAAGTAGATTAGGCTGCCGGCAATCTGTCGGAATGGAATGGTGGCCATAAAGTGTGCCTCCTCTGATTCCAAGGTGTCATCAAAAATGACTCCTCCATCGGTCTCCATGCCTTGCACCTTTTGCTTAAATTCCATGGGAACGGCACTTCCCTTTGCCTCTGCCATGCCAAAGTTATCAAGCACATTCCCAATCGCTTCCCATTGTGCTAGATAGATTATTCTCCTATCTCTATCCTTTTCTACTTGAATCCCGAGAATATACGTTGCCTCTCCTAAATCTTTCATCTCAAATCTTGTATTCAAGGCTGCCTTTATTTTGTTAATCTCATTTAATGACTTACTCAATAGCAGCAAATTATCTACATACACCGCAATGTAAATAATCCCATCTTCCTCTTCCATCACATAGACTGAGTGATATGAGCTAATCCTCACAAAGCCGAGACTAGTTAGAAACTCATCTAGTTTCAGATTCCATTGATGTGGAGCCTGCTTCAGTCTGTACAAGGATTTCAACAGCTTACACACCAGATTTTCTTTTCCGGTCTCTGCATACATTTCAGGTTGCTTCATATAAATCACTTCCTCTAAATCTCCATGCAGAAAAGCCGTCTTAACATCCATTTGATGTAATTCCATATTCTCAATGCCTGCTAAAGACAACAAAATTCTAATAGTTGGAAATCGGACAACCGGTGAGAAAGTCTCTTCATAGTCAATTCCCTCCTTTTGACTATAGCCTTTTGCAACAAGCCTAGCCTTATACCTTTCAATTGAATTATCCGGATTCAGCTTCACTTTAAAAACCCACTTACACCCGATGGCTTTTCGATCCGGTGGAAGCTCCACAAGCTCCCAAGTTTGAGCCTCCATTATCGATTGCATTTCGTCATTCACCGCGGAAATCCATTGATCCTTCTCCGGGGCTGAAACATCTTCTTGTATGGTGACCGGCTCCATCGTGGTGGCATAAAATAGAGCATGCTCCACCTGTTCACTTCGCAGCCTCGCAGCTTCGCAGCCTGCTGCTTTGCCTTCTTCCCCCCGGAAAATCTGAGGTTGGAACTGTTGGAGCCAATCGTGTCCGCCGAGGAGGAGGAGGAGGAGGTGGAGGAGGAGGAGGACGAGTAGGTACTACCGGTTGAACCACCGGAATTGTTGGAGTATGAATAGGAGATGATTCTCCTCTGACAGATGAGGAAGAACTTATCCCAGATTGAAGAGGAACATTTTCAAAAATTACATATTCTTGAATTTTGGCATTTTTCTCAGAATATGTCATGCCAAAGACATCAACCGAGTGACTTTCTTCCTTAACTTGAATATTTCTAGCAACCTGAAGAGTTTTTCTATCCATATTGTATACTCTATAGCCTACGAAATCATCATCATATCCCATAAAAATTCCGAGAACCGATTTCGGATGAAGCTTAGAAATAGGAAGATTATCTAAAATAAAGCATTTGCTACCAAAAACCCGGAAGTGACTCACATTGGGTTTCCTTCCGGTCCACACTTCATAGGGTGTTTTATCTTTTACGGCTCTAGTTTCTATTCTATTCCTAATATAAGATGCACAAGAGAAAGCTTCACCCCAAAATTTAAAATCTATCCCTTTATCTAACATCATAGATTTTGCACTTTCCGTTAAAGTTCGGTTATGTCTTTTCGATACTCCGTTTTGCTCCGGAGTAAAGGGAACCGTAAATTGACGAGAGATGCCATTTTCTTTTAAATAATCTGAATATATATTAGAAATATATTCTCCTCCGTTGTCGACCGAAGGGAGAGAATCGGCTTCCCGTGAAGTATTTCCGCCCAAAGCCGAAAGTGCCTGAAGTGAGTAAACACTTCACTCTTCTCCTTCATAAAGTAGACTTTGCTGTATTGGGAGAAATCATCTGTAAAAGTAACCAAAAACCGGCTGCCACTAAGGGAAGGAACTTTTGACGGTCCCCACACATCCGAATGAATTACTTCCAGCAAATCCGTGGCCCGGTTATCCGTTATCTGAGGTAGGGGCAGCTTGTGAAGCTTGCCCAAAGCACAACCATCACATACATGAGAATCTTTTTGTCCTAATTTGACACCATCTATCATATTTTTCTTTACCATTTTATCAAGCCTTTCATGATGAACATGACCGAGCCTCTTATGCCACAAACCATTTTCCGGAAGGACACTGGAGTATGCAAAGTCAATTTCATTAGCCAAGTCCATCCGGTATAACAAGTTTGGGCCTTTAGTTCCTACCAAGGCTACTCTCCTATCTTTGCTAACTACCTTTTTCCCATTCTTTTGCAAAATTTCAAATCCTTTCATTTCAGCCACCGAAGTGGAAAACAATTTTTTCTTAAATTTTGGGATATAGTGAACATCAAATAAGGTTCTCTTTACAATCTGACCATTGATGTCACATGCTAACTCCACGCTTCCCTTCGCCGTAGCCTCCACACCGCTATCATCCGCGTAATAAATCCAACGAGTGGGAATTGGAGTGAGGGTTTTGAAGTAAGACCGGTTGCCGCACATGTGGGAAGAGCACCCGGAATCCATAATCCACCCGTTCTCTTGAGATCCTTCCATGAGATCTTTCGCAAGAGCAAAGAATTCATCGTCATCCGATTGCAGAAATCTGACCACATCGTCCTTTTCTCCCGCCGGATTATCTTGTTCCATCTCGTCGATTGCAAAGAAAGCCGCATTTTTAACCGGCAGTTTTGATGCCGAAAATTTTGGTGATCAATCCTCCGATCGCACCTTCCACCCCGCACGATAAATTCCTTCTTCACATGCTTTTATAAATGCCGTACAGAGCCGGAAAACATGACCTTGACCAAAACAATAGACACATCTATCATATTGCTTATAATTCGGATTAGGAGTAAAATTCCTATTTCCTAAAAATCCAGCCGGCCTATATGTCTGAGCATTGTAAGCTACTGCTGCATGTCTTCCATTCAATGCTATGTGATTTCCCTCCTCCTCTAAAATGTAAGCTTCGGCTACAGCTATATTCCATTTACTCTTCTCTAGCCTCTTTAACTGTTCTTATGCTCCTTTATATTCAGTTGGAAGCCCTTTCATTAAAATCATTGCTTGATGATAGGGAGGAAAACTCCCCCGGAGCATGCATTTTCCGACAATAGGAGTTTCAAACCACTAAAGTATGATTTTATATCACCCCATGTATATTTATAATTCCAAATTATTCCAGCAGTTATAACCTCATATTGCTCAGTAGCTATGACATGAGATTCTCTCAAACTCTTCCCTAATTCAAAAGCCGTAGTGATATGGATGTATGTCATATTTAAGTCTTCCGACAAAATAAATTTGAGAACATGTAATGCATCCTCATTTTTCTTTTCAAATTCAGGGTCCGTATCCGGAAGAACACTGGAAACCACATCATACAGTTTTACTTGCTTAAGGTAAGATTTAGTAAAATCAGCCCAATGCCTATATTTATCTCCATTAAACACCGGGATCCGTGAGGGCGGGCCCGTGACCTGTTGGTTTGAGGCAGCTGGTGCCCCTGAAGAAGAAGAGGAAGTAGCAGCAGTTGCCATAAAAACAATCAAAATACAAGAGAGGAAACTCTCACAAATACCCACAAATGACCGACTTCACAATGAAGCCCCAAGCACACCAAACACACACTAGGTCTGCAAATTTTCCACAACAAAGCAAACAAACCAAAAAAACCACATGCAGAATTTCACAATAATTTGCCAAAAGATCATAATAATCTTACAATTCAAAATTCCCAAAAATGGCTTTGCAGTTTTTCCATACAAGGAATTCCTAACTCTGAATTATTCTAAGTCCTATATATACAAAGTGAGCCTACAGTTGATCTACACCATACTACAATTACGATGGTCTGCCGGTACACTTAAACATTAATCAAACTAAACCCCGTCGTCAACAGTACAAGTATTTACATCAATCCTTAACCCTAGCCGCCACTAAAATACGCAGTCAAAGTACGTCTCCTGAAATGACAGCTCGGTCAATATTTCTCTTCCAAAAATGATGGCGAACTCCGTCCGCCGTCTGCACATTCATTCATCAGCGAAGATGAACCTCCACGTATAAATTTGGTCCCTCAAGTAAATTTGTACTTTATCAACCAACTCGACCAAGCTTGACTTTCCCACGGACTAACACGTGTACATGGAGTGTACCAAATCTGTGAACTCCCTTTGGAGTTACATACCACACCAAACCTTGTCTAGGTAGACTTAGTCTGTACACAAAACCGGCTAAGTCTAGAATCTCTTTCTCACACACGATATTTAAAGAGGACTAAAGGTTTCCAAAGCCAACAAATTCGACACTCTGTGTGCGGAATTTGATGAGTACGTACAGGCAACTTACGAGATAATCTGTTGTTCTTTGGTCTAAAATAGACCGCAAAAGCCACCCAAACTATCAAACAAAATGTTAAGCAAAGCTAGGCCAATGAACAATCATTTGAAATGCATCCTCCATATGCGTACACAGACGCAACAAACAACATTTAGGGTTTCATGGAATAATCAACATAAATAAACCCTATGACAACATCTAAGGTTTGATGCAATAATCGACATAAACAAACCCTAGGACAAATGCATAAACAATGCATATCAAACATATATAAAATAACACAAATAAATAATAACAAACAAATGCATCACACATCAAACAAATGCATCACACATAAACAAAAGTATAATCAAATAATCAATATATCATTCAAAGTGCATGACCTAATCGACAACCCTAAAATACTACATCTTTGGTCCCTACTTTTCTAACAAGCATTGATGATTTTCCTAATGAAGCTCAAATCTATATATACACTTGTGGGCTGTCAACAAATCACTAACTATCAAAATATCCAACATAACTTCCACTAAAACATAAAATCCTATTATGACAAAAATCCTAAGTGTAACTGTACACCTGAGAGTCGACCAATCATAAGAGTACACTTGTCTGCAAGTACGACACTACACACACACACAAATTAAATTGCCGAAACCCTAAATGATCACCTAAATAAAAATGTCATAATCAATACTAAATTAATAATACACATAAGACAATACAATGTTATTTCAAATATATTCACTGACGCGTCCGCAATATACGCGTCATAAGCGACAACTCGCTTAGTCACTTGCAGATAAATCCACGTAGTGAACCGACATCAAATATGTACGGTCCACCTAATAATACGTCATTAAAAAATAATGCGATCCCTTGAAAATATCGGCGGACGTCGTCCGCCCTCCACGTGTAACTCAAACCACTGCCGAAATAAATCCGTACCTTCCAAATATTTTCCGTAACAAAATCACGTCCATTGCAATAAATGCCGCATGTCGCATTATGTTCTATACGGCCGGCGTACATTTTAAACATTTCGTACATTTAACATCGGATCGCTTCTCGATCCGCCGTCCATTTCCAAACTCATTCCGCACCACTCAACTTGTTCCTTACGTCACATTAATTTCACTCGTAAACGAACTCCTCCGAACCGCAAATCTGTTCAAAACTCCACAGTACATCATGTAAAATATATACGCATGAAACGCCGCGTGGGCACCAAATTTCACGTACGCAGGAAACTAAATCTTCAAAAACAACATAATCCGTTAACTCAAGTTTCCCTAAGTGAATAACATTCAGCGGGACGCTACAACCTTAAAGAAAGGCACTGTAACATGGTTACAGATTGGAGCAGCTTTAGCAAAAGTAAGAAGGCTGCTACAATTGCGATGGCAGAGCAGCGCAACTTCGATGTCACGCTAGCGCAGCATATCAATCTAGTATAGCAGCAGAGCAGCGCAACAGGGCAGTATTACAACGCAGCAGATTGAAGATTAATATGCGATGTTCTATAATATTGCAGGATAAGTATTGATTGATCGATAAGCTCCACGTGTACATAAGTGTAGCACTGTGTTGACTAGCAACTAGCTAGTATAAATCTTCCAGCAGGCCTGATCAAAGATGCCTCTCTTAGAAGTAGCCTTTTGCAACGAGCACTCAAGCTTGTAATCTCTTCTCGATTAATAAAGTTCCAACTCTTACTCTGTTGCCGTGTAACCTGCTGTTGCTACGAGTGAATCGTGAGTATCATTCCGTTGTGCATTGCCTACGTGGTGTTATCTTGTTCTCTTGTTTATACCCTGTTCCATTGAAAATTGGCACCCTAGAGGGTAGGCCCATAACCTTTTAATTATGTGACCTCCATTCGTCCACAGAATGTCCAGTTTATATAAAGCCTCTAGGATAATATTGGCAATTTTGAATTTGGCAATGAATAAGTGTCACCGTGGCAGGGAAAAACTTTTACCGACTACCTTTTTGTGTAGCTTGGACTCCCGTGAGTCCGCAACAAAAAGAATCACTGAAATTGCTCACCTGGGCATCAAGTTATGGTCAGCCAAAGATGGCCTATAAATACAAAAGCACTCTGGGAGAGAGGCGGCTACCTAAAGTTTTCCTAAGTCCTAAGCTCTCTCTCTAAATCTACTAGTGTACCCCAACGAATCAAATGACTATAAGGTACAAGAAGGTACAGGTACCGCTGTACTTCTTCTACAGCCATAGTACGGCATGGCCGCTCTGCTAACCCGTATCAATTCTTGAGGCGTAGTTGCTTCCTCTAAAATATCTGTTGTCCAACCATATCTAACCATATGTCGTCCACCGAGATTGGCTTGCAATTCGCCAAATGACCACTTCGGTGTTTCGGCTCCACAGCGAGCCGACATTCACAAACGATGAAATTTCTATGAGCTCCATTGCCACACAGAATTAACAGATCAAAAGAAGCTAATCTAGATAGTGCCGACTCCAAGTTTATATAAACCCAAATGATTGACCCCTTGACAATCAAAACCACACTACAGCTTCACCCATGTGAAATAAGACTTTCTGTGTGCTCAGTTCCACCACAAAATGTAAAGTTAGTGTTGTCCTACGACCACCGGTGCAGGTGGAGAATCAGTAGTAGTAGTAGAAGTAGACATCATACACTCTCAGAAGCTATCAAGAATCCAATCAAATAGTTGATATAAAGTGCCCACCAATTCTTATACAAACATCCAGACCTCACAAAACTCTATCAGAATATAGAGTAGCATAGACAGTGACAACTTCCAAAGTTTAAACACAATTGACCCAACAACACTCAAGATATAATGCTCAGAAGTTTCCCAAAAACTGTCTGCAATTTACTACTTTGAAGTTTGGATACATTTTGTGTTTTGAGTCCTAAGTCTTATACTTGTCTTGTACCGATGATACCGGTGTATCTAAGAGGTACGTCAAACCGCCTAGCTAATACTAATCAATTTTTTGAAGATGGCATTGTTCCACCACATGTGGAATGACGCTCCCGTATCCATTATCCATCCAGGATCCTTCGAGCCCTCCATCGCTGCCGCCATAGCTAATAGATCCATTTCATCCTCATAAAATGTTAGAGTCTCATCCTTTAGTGATGAAGACGCTGAAAACAATGCGTTTCCACGAGGTGTAGGCCCCGTGAACTGTTTGTAAAACTTACTTTGTTGCCATCCCTGCATGTATACTCTTGTATTGTTAGCCTTTTAAAGCTTAGGACAAAATTTGTATCCATGACCTCTTTTGCTACAATAGAAACATGAATTGTTTAATTGTCTATTCCCACCCTGATGAAACTGCCTTCTTTCCTGATTAAACTATCCTTTCCTCTCAAATTCTGAATTAAAAGCCTCTACCTGCTCAACAATGAGAATATTAGATTTAGCTTCCTCCTCTTGCAAGATATTGATAGCTAACTGTAAAGTCAATCTAGCTTTATCTTTCTGTTTGAGCATGTCAGATGCTCCTTTCATACTACGATGGAGACCCCTCCTGTTGAAACTGAGGAAACTTCCCACCTGCACAAGCATGTGCATCTACAAGGATGAGAAACTTGTTAGAATATTCAGCCATTGTACCGCTAGTGTATTTACAGTCCCAAATTTTTCAAGCCAATAGGAGTTCTTCCTGGACATTAGCTTTTTCAAAATCATTTTAAAAAGATTTCCAGATATCAATTGTTTTTTTCATTTTTATCCGAGACATAGCTAAGTCCTCAGATATACATAATTTTAGAATAGAAGAGCTTGCGTTTTCTTCTTAGACCATGACGGATCAGATTCATCTAGCGAACCATCGAATATGTCCACAAGAGTGACATTCTTAAAATGTGTCTCCACCATATCTGTCAGTAAACATACTTTTACCCAAAAAAGATAGGGATTCTTGATGACACGCCCATAACGTGTTGTTCTATGACCACTGGTGCAGGTGGAGGATCAGCAGTAGTAGTAGAAGTAGACATGATACACTCTTAGAAGCTATCAAGAATCTTATCAAACAGCTGATTTAAAGTGCAAATAAATTATTATACAAACATCCAAACCTCACAAAACTCTATCAGAATATAGAGTAGCATAGACACTAAAATCTCTTTAAGTTTCAGCACAATTATCCCAAAAACACTCAAGATATAATACTCAGAAGTTTCCCAGAAACTGTTTGCAGTCTACTACTTCGAAGTCTGGATACATTTTGTGTTCTGAGTCCTAAGTATTACACTTGTGTTGTACCGACGATACCAGTGTACCTAAGAGGTACGATAAACCGCCAAGCTGATACTAATCAATCAAGCTACCACTGAGCTACCACTAAGCTAACTAGATTCGAATCTATCGCAGCTGCTCTGTACTAAACTGAATCATATTAAAATATCCGCAACTGCGTTCCCCGTACACATTGTATCAAGTGTAATCAGAGTTGCGTTGTCTTAACTTCGTCGTTGTTTCCTTGTTCTGACTGCGTCGTAGCTCATTGCTCTATCGCAGCTGCGTTGCTGTATCGCAGCTACGTTGTCTCCCCTTGATGTGTGACATGGATGTGGATGTAAGTGTCAATCTAATATACATGAAACACTGATTTAAGTGATTTCCCGTGTCTTTGTAGTCTTCTTGTTTTTATACTGATTCAGTAGTACTTAAAGCTTTCCAAAAACAACAGTTAGAATGTGAGATTTGGACACATTCACCCAATTTGACTTTCCCTTAGAAATGCAGCCACCCAGGCAAGCAAAAACTTTGACCGACTACACCCTTACGTAGCTTGGACTCCCTTGAGTCCGCAGCAACAAGAATCACTGAAATTGGTCAAGTGAGTTGATAGTTATGGCTGGCCAAAGTTTATCATTTATACAAGGTGCTCTCTAGGAGAGGCTGCTACCTACCAAAAATATTCTAAGTCCTAAAACCCCTCCCTAAGCCCCCTAGTACTAAAGTACGAACCAATGACAAGACTCTAAAGTACATAAAGGTACTGGTGTCGGTGTACCTTTTGTACGATCATCGTACGACATGGCCAAAAACCAGCACGTGTCTTATTCGGACTCGTTCTTTTAGTTCCCCGAATTGGTCCTGCCAAATATTATCTCTCCTCCTGGCTCCAAGTCATGCAACGTCTGAAAAACGGTACCGTAGAAGAAAGTACAAGTGCTTGAGTAATTTATGTACGTACATTGTACGAAATCGCCATAGTGCAACATTTGTCACTTTCAGATTTATTTTCTTCTGTTATGAAAATTCCGTAAGCCCGTATGATGTTGCCACGTGTCATCCGACGTGGCTGCGTCTGCAAACTGCCAAATTGTCGTTTCCGCGATGTCATCGCTAACCATTGTTGGAATTTATAAATCTTTATTTCAATTTATAGGGGTAAAAATAACTTAGGATATATTTTCTAGTAATACTTACCTTAATTAGTGTTAAAGTAGCAAAAGGTACAGTAGAGTGTATTGTACTTTTGCAGGGACACGTGTTGGCGAAAGAATGTATGCAGGTTTTTCGGAGTAGCGCCGACAATCAAGCATACATGTCAAAAAGTTGACGATGCGATTCACATGATCGGACGAACGGGATCTGTCCTGAGTATTCCGGAAACATATGATACAGATCAACGGTTCCATCGTCAATCGAATCTGTTCCAACGGACGCGATTCACCTAGGACCACAAACGTGATTCACGAGGGACCACAAGCGTGATTCGCGTGGGACCACAAGTGACGAAGCACTCAGGTGCTTCAACTTGTCATGTGTTTTAGAAGATTGGCATGTACTTTGCAAGGTTTACGAATCAGCCGCCATTGGCGATTTCAGGTAGGCTTACACCAGCACATCATGCTTCGTGGACTCACGAAGCAGTGAACACCAGGGTGCGCTTAGTGCGAACACCAGGGAGCACTTAGTGCAAACACCAGGATCC
>JBBHKE010001856.1:497400-524307 GCA_037447655.1 Zygnema cylindricum | reverse complement strand
CTTTCTCTCTCTCCAACTAGGTACCGACGGAATCAAGTTGTCTGTCGATAAAAATCATCCAGTCTGTTGAACTAAGGCAGCCATGGATCAACCTCTCTCTCTTTCCTTCAGTGACTACAGCAAGTATGGGGGCTAGAGAGCGGAGGTGGAGGCAGGCTGTCCGTCCTTTCTTTTTTCCTTTTATAAAACCATATTTAAACCTAGAAAATACTCTAGAAATCTATAAATTTCAACAAAATCATGAAGTTTTTCACCATATGCTTTATAGTGCTTGAAGTGACCAAATACTTCACTCTTCTCTTTCAAGAAGTAAACTTGGGTAAACCTGGAGAAATCATCTGTGAAAGTGACCATATATTTCATTCCCTCGGCACATGGAACCTTCGCAGGACCAAAAACATCCGAATGGATTTGTTGTAAAAGTATCGTGGACCGATGCTCAATCTCTTTAGGAAATGGTAGTCTGTGGATTATGCCCAAAGCGCAGCCATCACATGTTTTGACCGGCTGATCTGTGATTGAGACACCCTCTATTTTTCCAGCAAAGACCATTTTTCTCAAACTATCATAGTTTACATGGCCTAATCTTTTATGCCACAACTCATCTGAATGCAAAACACTGGAGTACCAAACATCATTCTCCTTGGTATTAGCCATATCCATTCGGTACATCTTGCTATTATCTCTAGTACCTGTAACTGCGACTTTGCCATTTTTGCTAACAACCTGCCTACCATTTTTCAAATTAACCTCAAAGCCTTTACTCTCTACCAAGGACGTAGAAAACATTTTTTTCTTAAAGTCAGGCACAAATAAGACATTGTGAAGAGTCCTTTTAGTTGCTTTGCCCTCCTCATCCACTAGCAAAGACACATCACCCACAGCACGAGTGTGAACACTCATTCCACAAGCATAATAAATATTTTTCTCCGGCGTTGTTTTCAAATTTTTGAAGATGGCTTTGTTCGAGCACATGCCGGCTGACGCTCCTGTATCCATTTCCATCCTGGGTCTTTCGCGCCCTCCATCGCTGCCGCCATAGCGAATAGATCCGTGTGATCCTCCTTAGAAAATGTCAGAGTCTCATCGTGGAGGGATAAAGACGTTGAAAACAGTGCATTTCCACGAGGTGTATGCCCCGTGAAATTTTTGTAAAACTGACTTTGTTGCCATCCTGGCCTGTATAGACCTGTATCGTTAGCTTTTTTAAGCCTAGGACAAAATTTGTATCCATGACCTCTCTCACTACAATAAAAACATGCATTGTTGGATTGTCTATTTCCACCCTAATTAAACTGTCTAAACTGATTAGACTGATTTCTTTGCTGATAAAACTGTCCTTTCTTCTCAAAGTCTGAATTAAAAGCCTCTACGTGCTCACCATTGAGTATATTAGATGTAGCTTCTTCTTCTAGCAAAATATTGATAGCTAACTGTAAAGTCCAGCTAGCTTTATCTTCCTGTTTGAGCAAATCAGATGCTCCTTTCATACTACGAGGGAGACCCTTCATCAGCAACGCTGCCTGCTGAAACTGAGGAAACTCCCCACCTGCACAAGCATGTGCATCTACAAGGATGCGAAACTTGTTAGAATATTCAGCCATTGTACCGCCAGTGTACTTATAGTCCCAAATTTTTCCAGCCAATAATAGTTCTTCCTGGACATTAGCTTTTTCATAATCTGTTTTAAGAGACTTCTAGATATCAATTGCTTTTTTCATTTTTATCTGAGACATAGCTAAGTCCTCAGATATACAGAATTTGAAAATCGAACGAGCTTGCGTATTTTTCTTAGACCATGACGAATCAGATTCATCCAGAGAACCATCCAATATGTCCAAGAGATGGACATTCTCAAAATGTGTCTCCACCATATCCGCCCAGTAGAGATACTTATCCCCGGAAAAGATAAGAATTCTTGATGACAGGCCCATAACCTGTTGTTCTACGACCACCGGTGCAAGTGGAGGAGCAGCAATAGTAGTAGAAGAAGACATGATACACTCTCAAAAGCTATCAAGAATCCTACCAAACAGCTATTCTTAAGTGCTCACCAATTCTTATAAAAGCATCCAAACCTCACAAAACTCTATTAAAATATAGAGTAGCATAAACACTAACAACTCCCAAAGTTTTAGCACAATTGATCCAACAACACTCAAGATATAATACTAAGAAGTTTCCCAAAAACTGTCTGCAGTTTACTACTTGAAAGTCTGATTACATATTATGTTATGAGTCCTAAGTCTTGTACTTGTGTTGAACTGGAAACACCAGTGTACTTGAGAGGTACGTTAAACCACCAAGCTACCACTAATTTGTCAAGCTACCACTGAGTTATCACTAAGCTACCACAGAGCTATCACTAAGCTACCACTAAGTTACCCACTAAGTTACCACTGAGTTACCCACTAAGTTGACTAGAATCGTATCTATCGTAGTTGCTCTATCCTGTACATAATCACATTAAGAATATTAGACGCTGCGTTGTCCGTACGGACCATATCAAATATAATCGTGGTTGCGTTGTCCTGTCTGTGTTGCAACTTCGCTGCTGCGCTGCTATGCTGCTGCGCTGCTCTGTCTGTATAGCAGCTGCGCTGCTCTGTCTGTATAGCTGCTGCGCTACTTCGCTGCTCTGAGGCTGAAAGCTTTCCAAAAGACAACAGTAATGGCGGAGTAACCCGGGAACGTGCACCCTGTACCGATAATGCTATTCGACGACTCCTACAAATGGCAAGGCACGAGGGTTTAATTGTACGTAACCCCTTATGGTTGTTCCCTAGGT
This sequence comes from Zygnema cylindricum, assembly GCA_037447655.1. NCBI lineage: Eukaryota > Viridiplantae > Streptophyta > Zygnematophyceae > Zygnematales > Zygnemataceae > Zygnema > Zygnema cylindricum. The sequence goes on along the minus strand of JBBHKE010001856.1, from coordinate 521,519 downwards.
CCTTCGTCCTCATGAAATTCCAGGCTGGGTGTGACGGCACGTCGGTGAGGATATAGAAGAGGCCCTAGGTTTTTATGTGTGCCACGTTGCAGGCCACTTTGAAGGATCCCAATAAAAGCGCTTGGCGAAGCTGAAGGTAGGGTCCGGATGCCGGGTGTCCACAGGGGGTGGGAAGAGGTAATCGGGAATTTCTTCTTCCTTCTCACTTTCCCCATCCGTGTCACCTCTTTCCCTTCGGAGGAGAAATACATCGTCTCCGCTAAGGTATTGTGCTTCCGCCTTCTTCTCCGAGCTTTCTGAGGATTGCTCGTCTGCGGTGCTCTCCTTATTAGGGTCCCTCATCACCTCCAGATCAGAGGCACGCTCCTCAATTGGTGGGGGTGTCAGTTCTCGTTCCTGCTCCTCCGCATCCGAAATCTCATGATCTTCCTCATCCTCCTTATCCCTTTCTTGGAGTGGGTGGTACTCGCGGTCTTGTGAATTTTCTGACCCCTCTCCTTCGCTGGCTCCGCTGGTCTTGTCCCGCTACTAGCTGTCTCTTCTGGTTCAGGAACTACCTTTACCTCCCTCCTCTTGTTTGCCTCTACCATTGCCCTCCACCATACTCCCGCTGCCCTTTTTAGTAGACTGCCCGCATAATGAATCTTCTCACGATCCGACAGGCTAGGGAAATTCTCAAGGTAATTTGCAATGGAGAAGAGTCACGCATCAAGATTCCTCCCTCCTCCTGTCTGCCTCTACCATTGTCCTCTATAGAAATTAATGGTCCATTTAAAGTATTTTGTAGGTCTAAATAGAAATAAAGAAAGAAGCCGAGGCAGTCTACCTCTAACTTCTCTCTCCAACTCTCAAACTTGTCGCAGTCATTGAGAAATTGGAGAGGGAGCTAGAGCCATGGCTACCTAGGCTATCCAGATGTTTACGGGAAATAAACATTAGTTAGGGGTTTATTTACTAAATGGTATGTGCTGGCCAGAGGATTTGATCCTGGTACCTACCGGCCGGCAGACGAGCGGTAGCCGGTAGCCTTAGCCGTTAAGTGTTTAACTAGTGTTACGTACTATAGGGTTTGATATTTAATTAAACATTATCAAGTAGGATAGTTCATTTAACTGTAATTGTTTACGGGAGACCAAGACCCACTAATGTAAAAGTACGGATTACAGTACAGATAAGAAACCAATACCGCGCATTTATTTCTTCAGCGAAACGAATACCGCGCATGTATTTATTACGGCTACGATTAAATATAAATTTAATCGGACGGTCGGAATTAACGTCGAGATCGCGGAAGAGGATTTCGGCGGTTTGTGGTCATCGCCACATCGGATGACACGTGGCGGAATTACATTGGATCGCGGCATCTCCGAGGATTAAGGGAGCGAATCCGGACATACCACGTGTGACATATAGGCCATGTCGTACAATGGCCGTACATAAAGTACACCGGCAACTGTAATTTTGTGTACACAACTATATTCTGATTGGCTCCGTACATCAGTAGATAGAGTCTGTGAGAGAGATAAGACTTAGAAAAATTAGGAGATAGGACCCTCTCTCCCAGAGAGCTTCTGTATAAAAGGTCAACTTTGAACCTCTATAACTTAGTGCTCAGGGGAGAAAATCCAGAGATTCTTTTTGCTATCGACTCAGGGAAGTCTTAACTTCACTGGGGTGAAGGTCGTAAGGTTATTGTCTGCCAAGGTGGCAATTGTTTTTGCTGAAACACAAAGGGGTCAGGGTTATCCTAGAGGCTTCTTGGAAGCTGTCCACTCTGAGGACTTATGGAGGTCTCAAAGTTTGAAGTTATGGGCCCACTCTCTAGGGTACCAATCTTTAATGGAACTGGCTTCATATATTGGGAAAGTATGATGATAAGATCTCTATGTGAAAAAAAGTTTTGGGGGATAGTGAGTGGACGGTTGGGGCGTCCATCAAGTCTTGGAATTCCTCCAGGGTTTAAAGGAAGCAGATTCACTAGGAAAGAGGATCCACCTTCAACGGAGGAAACAAAGGAAAGAGAGGTGGTGCACAAAGGAAAGGAGAAGGAGGCGACCACACCAATAGACAGTGGTTCAGCATTCATGTCACCTATTCCGAGGAACGAGGAGAATGATACTGAAACCTGGGACTTCAACAATATGGCAGCAAAGCACTTCATCCTACGCCATTTCACTCAAGGACTTGCATGTCCTCATTTGCAGGTAGAAAGGGCTTCCGATCTTTGGATGTCTCTCAAATAGATGTACTGAAGTGGTACGATTCAGCAACAACAATTGGCTGATCAGAAAGTTAAGGAGTATGTATACAAAGAGGGGAAGATGTTGGATTTTTGCAATGAGCTTGCTGCACTCTTCATGGAGCTAGAGAGTGCGGGAAAATATTTTAGTGAAAACGAAAAAGTTAACTGTTTACTGATGAAGTTACCCAATGAGTTTGAAAACATAGTCAACCGTGTGCAGGACTTGCCGGACTCAAGGTGGATATGGAATTTAGTGGTAGGGATGATTCTCGTTCCGGAGAGTACGATTGAGATCCGAAGGGGAGGAAAAAGTGGCCAAGCCTTCGTTACAACAACCGATCGGAGGAACAAGGATTCCCGGAAATCCGTCGGAAAATATGGGGAGAGGGAGCAGAAAAATCAGACCGACGAGTTCGGACCAAGGGCTCCCAAAGGTTTATGTCATTTTTGTAAGAAACCTGGGCACTATATGGCAGAGTGCACTAAGCTAACCGAGCTTCGGTTAAAGGAGGGGCAAACCGGTGGTACCCCGAGAGGAAAGAAAAAGGCCCTTGTGACACAGGTACATGAGGCGAAATCGAAGGACAAGGACGATGAGCTCCTTTTAGATGAGGAGTTGGAGGCAAAAAACGAGGTCAAAATTCCACGAAGGAAAAAATGTGCTTACGGTGGATTCAAAGGTGAAGCAGGCTGGATTGTAGATTCAGGTGCCTCCATGCACATGTGTAAGGATAGACACATGTTCACTAAGATAAGAAAGATTCCCACCGTAGAGATAGAGTACGGGGATGGGAGGATAGTCACCACTACTCTTGTAGGATCGGTAGATTTGAAAGTGTTAGTAGAAGGAAAGACATCCATGGTAATATTCTCCGATGTATTGTTTATTCCGGAGCTGAACAAAAACCTCATCTCTACATCTATATTAGATGATAAGGGTTTTTTTACTAGCACTAGGGAAGGAGTCTTTACTGCTAGGTTTGAGGAGGATGTCTATTTTATTGCTGAGAAAGTGTCGTGCATGAGAGGCAAGCAAGCGAACATGCATCACAACGAGCAGAGTCATGCTAACCAGCATATGTACCAGCGAAAATAAATATGAAAAGACAAAAATTATATACACCATGAGAAGGAATAAAGGTGAAAATGACCCAATGAGAGAAGGGGAAGAATACTCCCCTAGCGTGAAGTGGAAAGAGAGAAAGGGAAGAATACTCCCCTATAGTGAGTGGACCCAATAATAGGCGGCCAACATCGTCTGCCATACGCTTGACTAAATCCACCGTCCGAGGGTAAAAACCCTCCCTAACTACATGTATGCGCAAACCTACATGGGTTCGCGACTTAAATAAATAGATATATCGAAGCGTCGCTCAGAAATCGCGATATGCCTCCAAACAATACTTCGTGTTGATACTCCCGAAATCGCGTGCATACGCACAAAACAATAAATACCGCACGAAACGAAACATATCGCACGAAATATTCCCAGAATTGCGATGCGTCGCCCAAACGATATATCGCGTCCATACTTCGAAATTCGTGGACCTACGCACGAAATGAAAGATATCGCACGAAATTAGTACTATACAGCCAAAGGTGAAAATAAATGAATCGACGTCAAATCGCACGTGCGACGAAACAACATGAAAACGTGCGTGCATGCATAAAATAGTGCGTGCATGCAAGATACGGCGCGTGCGTGCGAAACATTGCGCGTGCATTCAAAAAACAGCGTGTGCGTGCATTATATCGTGCGCGTACGGCGAATATCGCGCGTGTGGCGGCATGATATCGTGCGCGCGGGCAACCGACACGATGCGGCATGACAGCTGTCGTGCATGAGAGGCAAGCAAGCGAACATGCATCACAACCAGCACAGTCATGCTAACCAACATATGTACCAGCAAAAATAAATATGAAAAGACAAAAATTATATACACCATGAGAAGGAATAAAGGTGAAAATGACCCAATGAGAGAAGGGGAAGAATACCCCCCTAGAGTGAAGTGGAAAGAGAGAAGGGGAAGAATACTCCCCTATAGTGAGTGGACCCAATAATTCCCCCCCCCCCCACAGCTCCTTAGCCTGTATAAGAGCTGGTCAACACAACTGAGGGTTCGGAACAAATATAGAGGCAGCAATGGTCACCAGGGTTGAAAGATAATGGAGAAGAGAGGCACTCCATGTGAAACCCTTGATCACCTCCTGTACATGTATACACCCTCTGCAAACTGAGCATCCCGTTAGTATCGCTGTCCACCACATGGAGAATGTGTGGAGAGACCTTGGTGTGGATGGTATCCTAGAGATGACGCGAGTCGATGAGAAAACCGGGCTCACCGAAAGCATCTCGCAAAGGTGGGGTGGCTGGAAGGATCCTTTCTGGGAAAAGAGAGTCGCAATTGTCTTTCCTAAGGTCGATACTGGAAAATGCAGGGAGAGCGAAAGCCAAATGTGCCATGGTGAGCAACGGCTTGCGAGCAAAGACAAGAGGGAGGCGAATTTTGTGTCTCGGAAAATTAGCCTCCCGGTAGGAGAACGTCTGATCATGCATATCTACTCCCCCACCGATTCGGAAGATAACATCTTGTCCTACTAAGCATTCGTAGTCGTTGCATTTGGTGACCAATGCTCGGACAGAAACCTCCACGGACTCACTATCGGTTCCGTTGTGAAACCGAAAGACAAGCGGGTCCTTGGTAATTCCAAGCACCGCCTCCGTGGTACCGGCTCAAGTGAGAAGCCGCGTAAACGTGGCTTGGAGCTTGTCTGCCGTCAGACCAAGCTTGAGCGCGAATCCGGATCCAAGGATCACGGGTTTGGATCCGGAGTCCATGAGAGGGAGAGAAGGAGCAACACCATTAATGGAGGACTTTTGAGAATTGTCTAGGAAACTAATGTGAGGATCAAGGTCACGGAGCTCATCCGCGGTAACCGACTGAATAACTGAAAGACTACGGTTCAGCTGCAACGCCCTCAAAGCGGCGGCTGCAGCGAACTCATCAACGAGGGGTGAGGCTTTGGGGACCTCATTAGGAAAGGGAGAGGCCCTCGGGGCTTCATCAATCGTGGCAGAAAAAATGCTTAGTCGTTCTTTGACTCGGTGAGCATCATGTATGGTACTATCCAAAATGGTGAGAGCTTCAGTCACAATGAAAGAAGTTGTGTCTGGTAGAGGAGAGAGAGAGATACTTTCTCGAAAAAATTGGAATACGGGAATTCTGTAATTTACCGTCCCGATTGTGATCAGGCGAGCCCTTATCAAAAGTAGCTGCTCGTTGTTGGACAGTAAGATCTCGGAGGATTTGGCCGGCCAACGAGGGCATGTGGACGACTGTCCTTGCCATCCCCGTGAACTGGGGTTTCATTTCGGCCATGAAGGCGGCAAATTGTTCCTTCATCATGGCGGCCATCATGACTTGTAACTCGGCATTTTCCCTCTCTTTGCGAGAGCTCTTAGGCGGAGTCGCCTCTTTCTCTGTCTCGATACGAGGAGTGACCAGCTTGGCAGAACGGGCAGGAATTCCACCGTTCTGAATCTGATACTGATAGGAAAAATTAGGATCCTTAACGTGGCAACGGTGGACATAATGTCCCTTCTGGTTGCAATGGGTGCATGTGGCCGACTTATCCGGTCACATGCGGGCATCGTGCCCCGTGTTTCCACATCGGAAACACAATCGGTATCCGGAATTAAATGGCGGATTTCCCATGGCCGGCGTCTTTGGAGGCCTATTGTTGGGCCATGGGCTGCTAAGTGGAGAAAGTGGGGAAGCGACTTCCGAACGGTCATGAGCTTCCCACCAACATGATTGCATCTCATATTTTACCGCATATTGAGCGGCTTGATCAAATGTAAATTTCAAACCGTAAGTCTGAGTGAGATGACTTTGTATAAAACGTTTTAGATTGATCTGGAAACCGTCCAACAAATTTTTGAACAGCTTCCGCATCGGACATTAGGTCCGGTAAAGCTTCTCGCAAAGACTCCATGCGAGCACGTAGAGCAGGGGCGGTTTCTCCTGGTTTACGCGTGAAATTTATCAATTCTTTCACCTGATCGGGGTTTTGCATCCGATACTCGGCTTTTAAGAAATCGAACATAACATATAGTGGATCCCACAACGGAATTATCATCCCTGATTGTGGTGGTACAGCAGCACAAGCGGCCACAACGTATTGGCGAGGAATTTCTGGGACTGCGGGAATTAGGACAACACCTTGGGCATCTAAGACCCCGGGAAAAGCGGCCTGGTATGGAATATTTGCTTGACCTATGACCTCGGGTGAACCAGCACAAAAAAGGGAAAATTCTGTCATCGCGAGAATTGCATCATACTTGCGGGAATATAATGTAAGGGCCGAACCTCTGAGGTACCGGCCAAGAAGAGAGAATGCCACACGAAGATCAAATTGATCTTGGTAGCGAAATGCCAAATCACGCATTTTGGTATCATAAAGCATACGGAAATGGGATAAAGAAATGGTATCCTTCATCTCTGAAAAGAAAAATTGCATTTTCCCCATGCCCCTTTTTGAAGAGGAAGCCATGTCGTCAAAGGAAGAATGCACTACACCGCGCATCGTTATTAGTGTCAACGACACTAATTTGGGTTCTTAAAATTTTGATTTTTTTCCAAAAATAGTATACGTGATTTTAATTTTTCCTTGACTATAATTGAGGTTCCGTACCAAATAGCGTCAAGCCCTAAAGTACAGTAATATATAATTAGTGTGGTGTACGGATGATGTCAGACCGTACATATGTGTACCTTTTTACTTGAAATACTTAAAAATAAATTATAAATTATACGCGCATGCATATGAACGTGCGCTCAAAAAATGGTATCAATCTCCTCGCCAAAAACCTCGTTCGCACACGATCTACTATAATCGCTTGTTCTGCAGTGTGAACGTAAAATATGTTCGCATGTGCAAAATCATGATCTTACAGTTAAAGAAGTGAACTGTTTTTATTTTACACGTCCACATAAACAGTTTTAAAACTGTGTATTCTTGCTACATGTGTTTTTTTCCTGTTCAGTTTATATAAACAATATAACGTGCATTTTGTACAATTAGCGTCAATATGTACTCTATTTTGGTTCAACGAACAAATTACCGTAAAGGTTTATTCTAATATGGTGTTCATATGTGATTTCACTCCAAATTAGAATTAATGTATACGTTAATAAAGGGTCGAAGTGACAATGGACCCCAAATTACAATTAATGAATTAAAATAAATAGAATAAAATACAACATTTGGCGTTGATGATATTTGAGACGACTTAACGCCAAATGCGGACAATCCACAGAAAAATGGATTCCTTATTGAACGAATCTCATCCATCCATTTTTTTTTGTTTTTTTTAGATCTGGCGTTGCGCCGTCATTTTGGCAAACGAACAGATCTCATTGGTTTCATGAGATCCAGACGAAAACCGCCACTTTCATTTCGTTTCCATGGATTCGAGGCCGCATGTGGCGGCTCCTTCTCCCTCTACATGTGGCGCGCCCCCTTGTATCTTCCCTGAATGGTATGTATTACTATACTCTCATTCAACGACGATAACGTGTCGTTGCTGAATGGCATGTTTTCTTTTTCCTCCTCTTCTACCTATCATGTCGTTTTGTTGCTTTTTCTCACTCCCCCTCTCCTATTCCCTCTCCCCCTCCCTCTCTCCCTCTTTCTCCCTCCCTCTTCCACTCCTTCGACTCTCTCTCCCTCTCCCTCTCCCTCCGTCTCTCTCTCACATTCCCTCTTCCCCTCCCTTGATCTCCAGTTATCTCTCCCACCCCCCCCTTTCCCCCTCTCTCTCCCTCTCCCTCTCCCTCTCCCTCTCTCTCTCCTTCCCACCTCCCTCTCCCTCTCCCTCCCTCTCTCTCTCCCATTCACTCTCCCCCTCCCCTAATTTGCATCTATCTCTCCCACCCCCTTTCCCCCTCCCTCTCCCTCTCCCTCTCCCTCCCCCTCCCTCTCCCTCTCCCTCCCTCTCTCTCTCCCATCCCAACTCCCCCTCCCCTAATCTGCAGCTATCTCACTCACCCCCTTTCCCCTTTTCTCTCCCTCTCCTATCCCTCTCCCTCTCCCTCTCCCCCCCCCTCCCTCTCCCTCTCCCTCCCTCTCTCTCCCCCATCCCCTCTCCCCCTCCCCTTATCTACATCTATCTCTCCCACCCCCTTTCCCCCTCCCTCTCCCTTTCTCTCTCCCTCCCTCTCTCTCCCATCCCAACTCCCCCTCCCCTAATCTGCAGCTATCTCTCTCACCCTCTTTCCCCCTCTCTCTCCCTCTCCCTATCCCTCTCCCCCTCCCTCTCCCTCCCCCCTCCCTCTCCCTCTCCCTCCCTCTCTCTCCCCCATTCCCTCTCCCCCTCCCTTGCTCTGTAGCTATCTCTCCCTCTCCCTCTCCCTCTCCCTCTCTCTCTCCTTTTCCATCTTCCTCTCCTTCTCCCTCTCCCTCCCTCTCTCTCCCCCATTACCTCTCCCCCTCCTTTGATCCGCAGCTATCTCTCCCTCTCCCTCTCCCTCTCCCCCTCTCTCTCCTTTTCCATCTTCCTCTCCCTCTCCGTCTCCCTCCCTCTCTCTCCCCCATTCTCTCTCCCCCTCCCTTGATGTGCAGCTATCTCTCCCTCTCCCTCTCCCTCTCCCTCGCTCTTCCATTCCCTCTCCCCCTCCATTGATCTTCAGCTATCTCCCCCTCTCCCTCTCCCTCTCCCTCTCTCTCTCCTTTTCCATCTCCCTCTCCCTCCCTCTCTCTCTCCCATTCCCTCTCCTCTTCCCTTGATCTGCAACTCTCTCTCACGCTCCCTTTCCCCCTCCCTCTCTCTCTCCCTCCCCCCTCTCTCCCTCTCCCTCCCTCTCCCTATCCCTCTCCCTCTCCCTCCCCCCTCCCTCTTTCTCTCCCTCCCTCTCTCTCCCCCATTCCCTCTCCCCCTCCCTTGATCTGCAGCTATCTCTCCCTCTTCCTCTCCCTCTCCCTCTCTCTCTCATTTTCCATCTTCCTCTCCCTCTCCCTCTCCCTCCCTCTCTCTCCCCCATTCCCTCTTCCCCTCCCTCTTTTTGCAGCTATCTCTCCCTCTCCCTCTCCCTCTCCCTCTCTCCCCTATTCCCTCTCCCCCTCCCTTGATCTTCAGCTCTCTCTCACACTCCCTTTCCCCCTCCCTCTCCCTCTCCCTCCCCCCTCCCTCTCCCTCTCCCTCCCTCTCTCTCTCCCATCCCCTCTCCCCCTCCCCTAATTTGCATCTATCTCTCCCACCCCCTTTCCCTCTCCCTCGCCCTCTCCCTTTTCTTCACCCTTCCCCTCTCCCTCTCCCGTGAACTTCACCTTTAAAATTTCATGTTATTGACAACAATTTTTTAAACTAACTCCGTTGTTGTATTTTTTTCTTTGTTGTAGGCTCGGAATTTGATTAAGGCAGTTGATTGCGATGGAGGAACAAATGCATGGATTGTGGACATGTCATCGACTTTTCTTTATTACATATAGTGTTAGGGCTTCCAAACAAATTTGTAAATGGCTAATAAAATATTATTACATTGTCATAGTTTACACAGGATAATTCTCAGGTGCAATGTACATTTCGTTAATGTAGACTAATACTTTATTTTTCTTTGAAAAAGACGCATTGGATAGTACGTTATTGGATAGTACGTATTGGATAGTATGTTATAGTTTTTTTCCGGTGTACCTTTCTATAAATAAATGGTTATTTTAGTATTTTCTAGGTTTTGCAAAATGCAGAAAAGAAGCCGAGGCAGTCTGCCTCTAACTTCTCTCTTCAGCTCCCACATTTGTCCTAGTCACTGAAGGTTGAAGAGGGAGCTAGAGCCATGGCTGCCTATGCTGATTAGAGATAGAGTTACGGGTTGTAGATTTTGGTAGATTTACCAAAACGAAAATTGACAGACCTAGGGTTTGAACCTGGTACCTACCGCCCGTCAACTTAGCCTGTAGCCTTAGCCATTTAGTCTGCCATCATGCTTGGAGATATATAGTTTCATAGGTATTTAAATGTTAGCACGTAGTCTATTTCATTTAACGGATCTTTAAACATAGACAGAGTTTGTAAAGTACGGCGTACGAAACATCCGAAACGAATACTGCGCATTTTGTTTAGAAAGCGAAACAAATACTGCGGAAGTATTTTTGACGGTCACGATTGTAATCCGGATTAATCGGACGGCCACGAAGCATGCCGAGATCGTAGAATAGGTTTTTGGCGGTTTGCGGTTGACGTCACGTCAATTGCCACGTGGCAAAATCACATTGGATTGCGACATCTTCGGGATTCCAAGAACGAATCCAAAAATGGCATGTGTCGACTTGTTGGCCATGTTGTACAATATCCGTGCATAAAGTACATCGGCACTTGTACCTTATGTACGATACACTATTATGATTGGTGCCGTACTACAGTAGATAGAGTTTAGAGAGAGATAGGACTTAAAAAAATTTGATAGATTGGACCCTCTCTCCCGGAGAGCTTCTGTACAAAAGGTCAACTTTGACCCTTCATAACTTACTGCTCAGGGGAGCAAATTCAGAGATTCTTTTTGCTATAGACTCAAGGGATTCTTGCCTTTAGAGGGGTGGAGGTGGTCAGACTTTTTGTCTGCCAGGGTGGCAGTTATTCTTGCCGAAACACAAAGGGGTCAGGGTTATCCTAGAGGCTTCGTGTGAGCTGCCTACTCTGAGGTCCTATGGAGGTCAGAGTTACAAGTTATGGGCCCACCATCTAGGGTGCCCATATTCAATGGAGCTGGATTCATATACTGGGAAAGTATTATGACAGGAGCTCTATGTGAGAAACGGTTTTGGGGAATAGTGAGTGGAAGGTGAGGCGTCCATCCAGTCTTCGGATACCTCCAGGGTTTATAGGAGGAAAATTCACTAGAGATGCAGATTCATCTTCAACGGAGGAGACAAAGGAAGGATAGGTGGTGGACAAAGGCAAGGAGAAAGAGACGGTCACACCAATAGCAGCCGGTTCGGCATTCATGTCACCTATTCCGAGGAACGAGGAGAATGATATCGATACGTGGGAATACAACAATATGGCGGCTAAGCACTTCATCCTCCGCCATCTTACTCAAGGGCTTGCATCTCCCCATTTCCAAGTAGAGAGGGCATCCGATCTTTGGATATCTCTCATAGAGATGTATCGAAGTGGTACGATTCAGCAACAACTGTTGGCTGATCAGAAAATTAAGGAGTATGTATACAAAGGGGGGAAGATGTTGGATTTTTGCAATGAGCTTGCTACACTTTTCATGGAACTAGAAAGTGTTGGAAAAGTATTTAGTGAAAAAGAAAAGGTTAACTGTTTACTGATGAAGTTACCCGAGGAGTTCGAGAACATAGTCAACCGTGTGCAGGACTTGGCGGACTCAAGGTGGATTTGGAATTTAGTGGTAGGGATGATTCTCGTTCGCGAGAATACAATTGAGATCCGAAGGGGAGGAAAGAGTGGGGAAGCTTTAGCAGCCGGGACCGATTGGCGAAATAATGATTCCAGAAAACAGGTTGGAAATTATCGAGGGGAGGGGCAGAAAAATCAGACCGAGGAGTTCGGACCAAGGACTCCTAAGGGACTGTGCCATTTTTGTAAGAAACCCGGGCACTATATGGCTGAATGCACTAAGTTAACCGAGCTGCGATTAAAGGAGGGGCAGACTGGTGGACCCGCGAGAGGAAAGAAAAAGGCACTTGTGACGCAGGTACATGAGGCGGAATCCGAGGACGAGGACGATGAACTCCTATTGGATGAGGAGTTGGAAACGAAAAACGAGGTCGAAATTCCACGAAAACAAAAATGTGCTTTAAGTGGATTGAAAGGTGAAGCAAGCTGGATTGTAGATTCAGGAGCATCCATGCACATGTGTAAAGATAAACACCTGTTCACTAAGATACGAAAGATTCCCATCGTAGAGATAAAGTACGGGGATGGGAGGAAAGTCACTACTACTCTTGTAGGATCGGTAGATCTAAAAGTGTTAGTAGAAGGAAAGACATATATAGTTACATTCTCCGATGTGTTGTTTATTCCGGAGCTAAACAAAAACCTCATCTCTACGTCTATTTTAGATGATAAGGGTTTTGATACTAGCACTAGGAAAGGAGTCTTTACTGCTAGCTTTGAGGAGGAAGTTTATTTCACTACTAAAAAAGGTAGCCAAGGGATGTTTAGGCTGATTTTAAGTAATGAAAAGAAGAAACTTTATTATGCTGGTGTAGATATGTGCGTCTTCTTAATATCCACAATTTTTGCTAAACCAAAATCGGACACATGTGCTTCCATTTCAGAATCCATAAGAATATTTCCGGGTTTCGTATCTCTATGGATGATGTAGGGAACACAATCGTGATGTAAATATTTGAGTCCTCTCGCGACTCCAATAGCCACATTGAGACGGATGGGCCACTCCACTCTCTTTTGCAGAAGTGAATCAAGATTTCCTCCAGGAAGGAAGTTGTAGACGAGAAGACATTCGTGTAAAGCCGGGTCGCTGTAACTTGCGACCAAAGTCACAAGATTTTTGTGTTGAATTTTCCCTAAAGTTGCCAATTCTGCTTGAAACTCTTCGTCTCCTTGGGAACTCCCTTGAGTTAATCGCTTTACCGCAAATTCTCGACCTTCAGCCAAACTAGCTCTGAACACCAAAAAACCACAACATCCAAAATCAGATCTATATGGAGAATCTTTGGTGTTCTTCTGTTCAAAGCAAATAGTGATCAGGTACACCGCCAATCGCTATTTAAATAAAGGAATAAATAGCGTAAAAAAAAAATAGTGTTATTAACGATAATTGGGAAAAAAAAAAATTCAAAAAAAAACATATATACTAATTAATCACTAACTCTAATTTGGGATTTTTCGAATAATAAATGCCCGCCGTATTGATGTCTACATCAATATATGTATCCGTACAAAATCTGACAATTCGTACGCTAAAATCTGAATATTCGAGTTTGCGTCTCTTTTTCCAGTGCACATTCACATGCGTGTGCAATTACATTAAATGACTTTTTGTACATTTGTATTTCAAAAAGTACATTTTGGTACGGAAAAAACTGTCCGTACACCACACTATAAACATTGCGGTGTACTTCCGCTATTAACGCTAATTAAAAAAAGAACCCTAAAAGGCGTAAAGGAACAAAGAGAATTATGGATTGTATTTCAGGTTTTTTTTTTTTTTTAAAGGGCACCGAATTAGCGTTATTTACTCTAATAGCGATTGGCAGTGTAGTGCATTCAAACTCTACTTAAGAGGGCAAATTGAGAAAAGAACAAAGAAGATATTCATTTCAGAATACAGGAAACAACCTGTATATGAAGGAAAGTTCTAAAGTTCTCTCCAAACAAAACTAAAATGTGGGCATCAACCATCACTTCTTTTTCTGCTGGCGGAAATTGAAGCCATGAACTTCACACTCTAAACCCGCTGCCCCGAAGCTTATAAAGTATAAACAGACTTCAAATGTAATAGAAATAATAGAAACTAACACCATATCCTATTACATCCTACCTGACAAGAAAATTGAAATAACTGCAACAATTTTAAATTTCTATTACTGGTTACCTGTTAACACTTGAAATCGAGGTCCGCTAGATCTGCGCTAAAAAAAAATAAAAAATCTCTAAGTTTGAAGCACATAAAGACGCACTCTAAGACATGAAATGACGCTTTAAATGAAACGATGTTTAAAAGGAAATGGCTCCTGTGAAGTGAAGCACGCATGTGAAGTCGTGGAAAGAACGCACGTATAATTTGTGAACGCACGGAATGTGTTGGTTGGTGTTTTTAATGTTTGAATTTCTGACGTGCCAAATAATTTGTCCTACATTATCTACGTCGTTTTAAAACCATAAAATTTTAGTGGATCATAAATCAGCCACGTGAAATGTTGAGCGACCAATCGTATGCCACGTTACTCAAGTTCGGTGAGATTCTTGTGTATTTTAGACCCATTTAGAGTTGATATTAACTCTAATACCTCTTATTATTGGAATAGTTGTCACCGAAAAGCAAGCATTTTACATTTAAGACACATATTAATGTCAATTAACTCTAAATAACCATTCAACTACGACATTATTAATGTTCATTTTTTAGGAAGCGACGGAGAGGCGACGATCTTTCTGGACGTAACAGTTTAGCGCACTCGTTCCAACTTCATACATTACGACACACATAACTCACACGACGCTACCCCATTCACGGTGTAACGTTAACATTTAACTCCGTGAAAATTGTCCTACACATGCGGTTGTGAGAATCACGAGACGCCTTACGTTTTCAAATATTTTGTATGTGTACCTTTTTTATTGTAGAGAACTTATCCGCCAACAAATATTAGAAGGAAAATCCCAAGTTAGAGTTAGGGTGGCCTTCCACTAGCGAAAAAGTGGGTTGTTTACTGAGGGACGTACTCGTTTCGTTTAGGTCCGTACCATCTTTTTTTTTCCAAGGAAAACATCTTTACTTGGAAAGTCTCTAAGGTTGTAGGCGTAAGAGTTGACCGTCGGATGCCATTACACTTTTTATCCGAGACAGCACGTCGCCAACCCTAGAGTATGAGGCGACTGTGCACAGGGAGGACACTTTGCACAAACTGAACGTGTAAAAATGGGTCGCGTGGAAAAGGGAAAAAAAATCCTCGATGAGCGCGCGCTTATGTGTGTACACGTCGCATGGACCATGTTCCTTTGTCAGGGTGGATGTGAATCAGCCGAAATTATCCCGTCACTCTCCCACCATCAAAGTTTGCCGCCGCCTTTTTATCGTTCCGTTTTGAAATTTTGGATAGTACATTATGATGACCTCTGTACGAGTCATTAATTATCTCCGCTGGTACAGATATTATCTCCGCTGGTACAGATATTTTGTTCAGACTTTGCATTCGAATATTCTGTCAAGATTTTAAGAATTAAAATATTAACCTACGTGCTGCCAACCAGAATGCGCCACGCAAATAGAAAGTGGTTTACTGACGCGACCTTATGGAAGGCAAGCCATTCAATAAACATATCCGTACAGTAACTCGCTTAATGAAAGTCCGTCGTTATTTATAAATTAGAGTTAATTTTTTTTTTTTAATTTTGAAATTACCAAATAGCGTTAATAACGCTAATTGTTATTTAACCCTAATTATTTCATAACGCTAATAGCGATTCACCATCTACTGTACACCGCCAATCGCTATTAGAGTAAAGGAATAAATAGTGCAAAAAAAAAAGTGTTATTAACGCTAATTGAAGAAAAAGAAAAAAAAAAAACATATATACTAAGTAATCACTAACTCTAATTTGGGTTTTTTCGAATAATAAATGCTCGCTGTATTGATTTATACATCAATATATGTACCCGTACAAAATCCGGCAATTCGTACGCCAAAATCTGAATATTCGAGTTTGCGTCTCTTTTTCCAGTGCACATTCACATGTGTGCGCAATTACATTAAATGACTTTTTGTACACATTCACATGTGTGCGCAATTACATTAAATGACTTTTTGTACATTTGTTTTTCTAAAAGTAAATTTTGGTACGGAAAACCCTGTCCGTACACCACACTATAAACATTGCGGTGTACTTCCGCTATTAACGCTAATTAAAAAAAGAACCCTAAAAGGCGTAAAGGAACAAAGAGAATTATGGATTGTATTTCAGGTTTTTTTTTTTTTTAAAGGGCACCGAATTAGCGTTATTTACTCTAATAGCGATTGGCAGTGTAGTGCATTCAAACTCTACTTAAGAGGGCAAATTGAGAAAAGAACAGAGAAGATATTCATTTCAGAATACAGGAAACAACCTGTATATGAAGGAAAGTTCTAAAGTTCTCTCCAAACAAAACTAAAATGTGGGCATCAACCATCACTTCTTTTTCTGCTGGCGGAAATTGAAGCCATGAACTTCACACTCTAAACCCGCTGCCCCGAAGCTTATAAAGTATAAACAGACTTCAAATGTAATAGAAATAATAGAAACTAACACCATATCCTATTACATCCTACCTGACAAGAAAATTGAAATAACTGCAACAATTTTAAATTTCTATTACTGGTTACCTGTAAACTGAACCGAAGCCTCCACGACCCAACAAGTATGTATCATTGAAGTTCTCTGTAGTCCGAATGATGTCATCAAGCGTGAGATTAAAGTCAAGTTTTTGAAAGATTGAGAACTTTCCTTCAGGCGAAATAGAAAATGATCGTGCTGAAAGCGCAGAATTATCAGCAATCTCGAAATCGAGTTGACTGTGTGGAACTCTTCGAAAATGAAATAAAAATAATACCCCGACAAAAATCATTAACGCAAGGACTCCTCCCACTCCAGCAATGGTAAGTCCAATTGGGAGCTTTTTTCCGTGATTTTGATTAGAGGGAGGAATACCCATTGTTGGAGGAGGGATTTGACAAATAGGGAGAGAGGAACCACCACAGAGCCCTGAATTATTACTGTAAAAAGTAATGTTTTCGAGGTTTAGAGGAACTGGGCCAGTCAAGAAATTGTTGGAAACATTAAAATAAGTGAGAGAAGTCATATTGCTGTAAACATCAGGAATTGTTCCTGTAAAATTATTTTGAGAGAAGTCGAGATATGCCAAGTTTGCCATGTTGGCAAAATTGGACGCAATGGGTCCCGACAGCTGATTGCTTGAGAAATCTAGATAAGTCAAAAAATCAAAGGCTCCAAAAGAGGGCAAACCGCCAGTGAAATAATTTCCACTCATATCTATCGCCAATAAACTCGTGGGCAAGTTCGAAAAAGAGCCAGTGAATTCATTATTCGAAAAATTGATTTGTTTTAGAGCTGTCATCATCACAAGATTTGGAAGAGGACCTGAAAAGGCATTATTTGCAAGATTTATACTAATTAATGGAGAAATGCCGGGGAGATGTAAGGGTCCAGCAAAATTGTTATCTTGTAAACCCAAAAGAAATAAACGGGTGAAAAAGTTGGAGGAGAGATCAAGAGTAACAAGAGAGGACCAATTGACCTCATCGATACTTCCACTAAAATTATTGCGAGAGAGATTGAGGTTTGTCATTGTTGTCAGATTTGAAAGAACAGAAATGTTTCCGCTTAGAAAATTGAATTGAAGCTGTACTTCTTGCAAAGACTGGCAATTTGAGAGGGAAGAGGGAAGTGGTCCTGAAAAAGCATTATTGTAAAGAAAAAGAATTGCAAGACTTGAGCAATTAATTTCAGGAATTGGCCCGGTAAAATTGTTGTCATATAAAGATAATTCGAAAAGAGAACCCAAATTTTTCATCTCTTCAGGAATGCTGCCTGTCAGCTCATTTCCACCTAAGGCCAAAGTACTTAAAGATGTCAATTTAAACATCTCTACCGGGATTTTCCCTGACAAACGGTTGCCGCAAAAATATATGTTGAATAGTTTTGTGCAGTCACCAATCTCAGGTGGAATCTCTCCATAGAAGTCGTTATAGCTGAAATCTAAAAGGAAAATTCCCTTTTTACTCTTTCCGGTACAAAGAGCTTTCAAAAAACTTGTAATGTTGGATTTGAATCGATTTCGGCCGATACTTAATTGAGAAAAATTTCCAGCTGCCACCTCGATCGGTAACTCTCCAGTCAAATTATTAAAGGTAAAATCAATTATAGCTCCAATACCATCCAGATTTTTAAATTCAACAGGAATGGTTCCAGTGAGATTATTGACAACAAGGTTAATCTCTTCAATGTTTTTTAAGGCAAGCAACCTTGGAATTGGACCAATCAGATTACAGCTTTCACACCGAAAAATCAACAAACCGGGAGGCCAAAAATTTGGTTCTAATGGAAGACTGGAAGGAGACATTTTATTGTAACCAAGTTCAATATGAGTCAGAAGAGTCAGATTCCTTAACCACAAGGGAAATACTCCGGTAAAGAAATTAGCTACAAGTGACAGTTCCTTCAGCGACTTCAAATTCGACAAAGGCAGTTTATCCATATCTCCTGTAAAGGAATTTATACCGAGTCTAAGAAGTTCCAAACTATTTAAGTTTGCAACTGAATCCAGACCTCCGTTCAGTCTCATCCCGGACAGGTCCAGTGACGTCAGCGCTTTCAATCCTGACCAGCTCTCAGGAATAGGACCTGAAAGATGATTGCTCGAGAGGTCGAGCAACTTCAAAGCCGACAACTTTCCGATACTTGGCGGGAGCGTTCCGTCCAGTTGCTGAAATCGACTTATTGTCAGATTAACAATCCGTACGGCGCCTGCGACATTTTTGCAAACTATTTTTGCTAATTGGACTTCTGCTGCCGGCCAGCAGCAAGCTTGCGAGGTATTGGTTTCGCTCCAGCCGGGCAGCGCGACCGAAAAGTTTCCTAAAACGGGCAGCGCATCTGCCAGCGCATCCGCGTCTCCGGTGGAAAGCGTCAGATCGCAGTTTGCCGTAACGGACGGAACTGTAACAGAGAACTGCCAGCCAGCCGCCAGTAGGAACAGGAGAACGCATTGCCACGTGGCGGTATGAAGAGGAACCATTGGGAGGGAGAGAGGTGGCAACCCTAAGAGTTAGCATAAGAGGGAGAAGAGAGAGAACGAATAGAGAGGAACAAGAGAAGTTACAAAGGGATACATTTGAAACAAAGAGACTTTATTTGCGAAAGTGCGATGGAAAAACCATCGAGGTTCAATAGGGTAAAAAAAAAATGAGAGAAGAACATTTAAAGATTACAAAAGCCAAAGAAGACTAACGCAAAAAAGACAAACGAAAAAGTCTAAGGTAACTACTGTAGCTAACTAGAGTAACTGGCAAATCTAAACAAATCTACCAAAGATGACTAGACACAAATGGAAAACCTACGGAATACGATGCCCCAAAACCCTAAAAAAACTAATTTCCACACCCGTGAAGATCGTGGATGTGAACAGGATCCCTTGGTGGATACATTTCCATTGAAGAAAAGAGAAGACAAGGAGGGAGAGGAGATAAAAGGTTAAAGGATCCTATGTTCGTCAGGGG
Source organism: Zygnema cylindricum (assembly GCA_037447655.1). Classification (NCBI taxonomy): domain Eukaryota; kingdom Viridiplantae; phylum Streptophyta; class Zygnematophyceae; order Zygnematales; family Zygnemataceae; genus Zygnema; species Zygnema cylindricum. The sequence goes on along the minus strand of JBBHKE010001856.1, from coordinate 502,288 downwards.
AAAAATGTTTCCAGGATTGACGTACGTTTACATACCATGAAGAGAGACGACCGAGATCATCCAAGTTTCCATGCGCAAATGTTGACCGTTCGATTATTTTTGGATCCGTCGTGAGTTTGTAACTTTTTATCATGAGCGATGCCGTAGGTCGGTAGGTCGTTACCCTACCCGGGGAGGAGGGGACTCGTGGGGAGTCATCATTGGAGCGTGTGGAATCGTTCGCCTCCGTGATAAGACTGCCACTGGTTCGTCGCAAATGCCACCTGCGTTCTGACAAAAAAATCCACGCAGAAAATCTTTGCCGGATAATGACATCTCGTCACGCTTCTTTTGTCACCCTAAAACAAGAAAGCCGTCTGCGAAGAGAGAGGCATTTCGGCATTTCCCTGGTACAATGACAAGGTACGCATCATCGTACGCAAGTACATATTTTTACATTAATATAGTACATATATTTTTATAAAATGATACTTTTACGTTTTAACTAAAATCACCTCGCGAGGTGATTTTCACTAAAAGTTTTTTTGTGGGGCTGTATTCGCGTGCCTGTGGGTCAAAAAGATAAAAACGACAAAAATAGTCATAAAGACGTCAGAAATGGAGTACATTCACATTATCAAGTAGACGTTCATTGTACTGTGGTAAAAGCAATTTTGTCGTACGGCAAAAGATTTTCGTTGGGAACTGAATTTCCCCAGAAAGTCGTCGTTTTGTTTTGTCGTTTTTGTCGTTAAAAAAAAACGACAGAAAAAGCACGATACTTTAACACACGGGCACGAACCTTGAGAGATTGACGCCTCGATAGATTGTACATTTGTACCAGATGACGAGTACTAATGTACGGTCCAGCACTGCAGTGAAGCAAGATTGAGGACTGCTGCCATAAACTATTGTCTCCTGGAAAACCGACAAGTAGTGTTGGGTATCGAGGACCCATTGCCGATATTCGATATATATCGAATGTCATGTACCCGATATTCGATATATCGCTTCGATATATCGAATTTCAAATTATCGCGATATATCGCCGATATATCGTATTGCCGATATATCGAAAATCAAATCGGAACTTTGAAATGTGACGGTTGTAGATGTAGGTACAATTTTGTGACGGTTGAAGAAGACTACGAAACTTCCGACAATTGGTGACGCCAACAAAAACAACGACGGTTGTAGACGTCTAGATTTTTCTAATTTTGTGACATGGCAGACGTTTAGGGTTTTGTGACATTGTGACGCCATGCTCACTTGTGACAACGTCGACGTCACAAAATTCAATAACTTTCGGCCATGGCTATCCGATTTCGTTTTTCCGACTTTTCTCACTCGACTTGCCATAAAAATATACATAAAGGTACTCAAAAAAAATTATTTTAAATATATTTCATTTAATATCAGTATTGTCGTGCCTCATTCTAAGAAATGAGAGATAAAAGCGATAGTGTGAGAGGGAGAGGGGAGAGGCGACGACGGCGCAAAATTCTGCAAAGGACCCATGAATGAAAGTGGAGGTCGGAAACCCCTGCAGATTTTTTCCGTACATGCTCGTGACGGGCAGGGAGAAAAATAGCGAGTGCTCTCCCTCGTCCTAAAATTTTTCCACTCGTGTGGCGCATGCGTGGACCGTTTTTCATTCGTTGTTTGGGCGGTACTTTCCATGAAATCAAGTCGCGAGGTGATTTTTATGAAGTTTTTTGACGGGCTGGATTCTCTTGCCCGGGGGTCGAAAAAAGGAAAACGACCAAATATGTTAACATGACGACAAACATGAAGTACATTCAAAGTATCGACTTGACGTTTGCTGTACTTTTCAAGAATTGATCTTATTGTACGGCTAAAGTTTTTATCGTACGTAACTGCGTTTTGGGTGAAAACGACAGAATAAAGTCGATACTTTAATACATGGGGACGCACCCTTAGTGTAAGGGTACTTTCGCATGTGCTAAAGTTACAGTTATTTTCTATCGTTTTCCTCTGTAACTTAGAAAAAAACGAGAAAATCTGCAGCCGTACCAAAAAAACGAAATTAATACCGTACAAATTGCAACTTTAAATGTACTGTAATTTGTCGTTTAAGTCGATGCTCGATCGATATTCGATATATCGAATATCGAAATTATCGCGATATGAAACTACCCGATACCGAACACTACCGACAAGGCTTTAAGGCGGCAGGAAGGTACACCTTGAATCGTTATAAGCGTATAGAAATTATACCCTAAAACATAGTTCAAAAGTAGGTGAAAGTCGCCCATACAATATGCCTATTGTACGCAGAAAATACAATATACCCTTAAGAGTTAAGACCCATATTGTATTGGCCGCAAAATGAAATAAAATAGTAACAGGGTTGAGTTGCACATCGTTCGATAGAGAATTAAACGTCATGTCTAAATTTTGAAAAACATTCGGACAAAAAAATATTTTTCTGTGAGTTTTGAGGTATTTTTTATTTAAACCGTCAGATTTGGACGATCGGACGGTCGCTGATCAAAGTAGCGACTTAAGAAGGTCACATGAAAAGCCCATAACACAACTTATGATAGGACTATCGTCAGATTTGGACGATCGGACGGTCGCTGATAAAAGAAGCGACTTAAGAAGATCACATGAAAAGCCCATAACACAACTTACAATAAAGGCGCCGACAAAAGGCCTACAATTAAAACGCCTACTTTTGAACTATGGTGTAAAGAAAAAATTAGCGTCATTCATTCTAATTTAGTGCTAGAAGACGTGGCAGATTATGGTCCACGTCCTTAAATAGTGTAATTTATTATATTTAAGGCATCAATGTCAAAATTTTGGGGTGCCGATATAGCGTACATAAGGCTAATAACGATTCACGGTGTACCGTCCAGAACAAAATTGTACGCTACACCGCGAATCATAATTATAGTAATGAAAAAATTAGAGTAAAAAAACAAATAAAACAATTAGAGTAATCAACTCTAATTTATGTGATAGAACTTTTTCACAGAGGAAGTTTACTCTAATTTATTTAAGTACTCTATATTGGGTTATGTCGGCTATAATTATCCGCGCTGGAATTATGAACACTAAATTACGTATACGTACAAAATCTGTCAGTCGTTATAGTTTTGACGTCATTATGACGTTACTAATATTTGTCGCGCTGAATGTCAACTAATGTTCACACTGACGACGATGCTGTCGACGGACGAGATTTATGCGAACGGCTTTTTTTTCGATGTGATTGACTTTTTGTTTAGTGCGATTTCACGTGCGAGCGTGATTCTATTAAATCATTATTTGTACCTTTTTACTTATAAAAGTACAATTTTGCAAGGTCGAACGTCGTCCGTACTCCACACTATTTAAAACGAACCTATATTATATTATTTACGCTAATTAAACTTTACCTAAACTAGAATCATGAAAAAAATAGAATAATTTACTCTATTTGACGTGATAGAGTCGAAATTTCAAGCGACCGAATTAACGTTATTTACTCTAATTACGATTCGCGGTGTAATGTACAAATAGGTCTTTTGCTGGGCTGTGCTTGCAGACATTTCTTTGCTTATAACACAAAACGTGCGTTGGTTGACTTTTGGGCCAAGCAGTAATGAAATCGTTTTGTATGTTTTCAGTGATTTTATGCTCGTGAAATGCTAAAAGGGAAAAAAATCGATCGGAACATAATTCAGTGTGTTACGCCGGTTTCACAGGTCTTGTAAAAATTCTGAGTTATAAAAGTGCGAATGTGTAAAAATTATAGAAAATAAGGGTTTGGCCCAATGTAGTTGTAACTTAGCAAACTTACTTTGTATTTTAGCACCGATCTAGCGGACACGGATTTTAGGTGTCTCTATGTGTTAACTCGAAATTGTTACTTAAGTATGTGACGATTGTATACGTCGACAAGACCCGTGACGGCTGTCACTGTGAACAATCTGTCTTTGCCGTACCGCATTTTTTTGAAATTTTTTGATGCATCGCAAGACATCGTAATTTTTGAAACGATTTGGCATGTCACATGTCATTGCGTGATATCGTAGACGTAGAGCCTTGCAGTCGTGGCTATACTACATGCCTTTCCGTAAACCTCTCCGGTCTGGCCGCCATGACATCGCAGATTTTTCACCTTCGCAGATTTTTCAACTTTGCGTGAAATGACACTGCAGCATCGAGACCCGTGCACAAAAAATACGTACAAAGTGTATGCGGACAAAAACGAACAGCCCTGTACTTTTTCAGTTGTCAAAAACTTTTGAAAACTTTTCACACGTGAGAATATGTTTTTTCATTGGTGTAAACGATTTCACTTAGCTTAAAACACATTGCCGATGTGGTTTATGATAAGTTTGAAGATGACGTGACAGTGGGTCGAAAAAACACAAAACGATAAATTTTCGTACATCTTAAGATCGAGAAAGACGCAAATTGTACTTTAAAAATTTGCGATTTCTTCGTACGGTCGCATTTTAGACAGAACGACGCTAAGTTAAAAAGGAAAACGACAGAAAAAAACCCGAACTTAGCCACATGGGGCCATACCCTAAGTGCACGTATTTTTAGCAGTGGTAAATATCGTATCGAATTCTTTTTGTAATATCAAGATGCGATGCATAGAGAGTACGTACCGAAGCTCAAATCCGCAGCGCGATGCATAACATCGAAATTTGTATTCTATTCAGAGGTCGCAATCGGGTACCCGAATCCGTAGCCGATCACGGATGGGCTGGCATGGGCTTAAACAAAAAAAAAAAACTTAGTGGGCCGTATTAGGCCGGCCGGGGTTTTTAAACCGTGGGCTTAGGCAAGGCTTAGGTTGTGCCCGCCCGCCTTTGATAGCTAGCCGATGCCTAAGCCCATGGGCTAACGCTGGAGACTTATCTTATGTTTAAAGCTACAATACGTAGCG